>MU771852.1:58357-139063 GCA_026770625.1 Nicotiana glauca | reverse complement strand
CCACTTTTCTCAAAACTTGGGACTTAAATAATATTTCTAATGAAGTTTGGGCTGAATAATTTATTTGCTATTGTGCCGAGAGGCTTATGTGATTTTGGACTGATTATGGGATCGGGCTGCGTGCCGCATCAGTATTATATTTATTGGATCGGGCTGCGCGCCACAGGTTATTATATTGATATTGATATGAGGCCGAGGGCCTAGATTTGATGCCATGAGATGGCTTGATATTTGCGCTTGGGCTGTAGGAGCCCCTCTGGAGTCTGTACACACCCCAATGAGCGCCGTCGACGATAAATAAATGGATGGCTCGGGCTGCACGCCGCAGTGGGTATTAGAGAGTACCGATTTATGTGCTGTATTGCATATTTGACTGTCATTATTTATTTCTCTGTTGCAGCATTATTAATTTCGTTGGTTATCATAATTGATGTTACCTGGTGAAGTGTTGTGATTATAGCTTATCTTGTGCCTATTTAGGATTTCTTACTTTCAGCCGTTATTTATGTTTATTACTCTCTGGGTTGGAAGTTCTCACTTTACTTCCTGCACCTCGTGTGCAGATACAGGTGCACCTACTGAGGCTGAATGAGACTATCTTTGTCGAGTATCGTATCCAGAAGCATTAAGGTAGCTGCATGGCGTTCACAGTCCTGATCTTTCCCATGTATCCTATTTGTTTTATCCCACATTTTCTTTAGAAACATATGTAGTAGGTTGACACTCATGTATTAGAGGCTCAAACTTGTGACACCTGATCATTCGGGCTGTGTAGTAGTATTTCCACTTGGGTTTTCCGCATGTTTAACTACATTTCAGACTTTCAGTGTTATTACTTAGTAATTAATTGTGTTAATTGAATCATGATTTACATAAAAAGGGTTAAGGTTGGTAAATTGGTCGGGCTTTCCTAGCAGTGTGTTGGGCGCCATCACGATCGGGATTTGTGGTCGTGATAGGAAGCCATGGATTTGGTCGATTTTAGGTGGTGATTGAAGGTGGCGGCTAAGGTTTCCGAGAGAGGTTGGGAGATAATTAGGAGATGGGGGGATTCAAGGGCGGCTACGGAACTAGGGTTAGGGGTGATTGGGGAATTGAAAAGGAAAGGGAAACGGGGATCGTTGATCTGGGAGATCAACAATTGAGATTAGAGATGGTAGGATGGGAAACGGGTTTGGGTCGGTTTGTACGGGGCTTGGGTCAGGGTAATTGGGTCTGAGATTGGGTTTAAATTGGGGCTGTAATGTGGCTATAATTGAAATGTAAATGGGCTATACGTTAAATAGCCAATTTCCCCATTTTTAATTTAATAAAAATAGTTAAAATAATTTTTAAAACAAATTAAAAGTATTGAATTGGTTAATAATATATAAGTGTTAATTTAAAAATACTGGAAGCAATTTTATAATTGTAAGGTGCTATTAATCCAATATAGGCTACAATTACAATTTAATGCAATTTTAGCTTTAAATATCAAATAGATTTATAAAAAAATATGCAAAAATTACCTTAATGACACTGCGGTGTAAATATGAGGATGGAAATAAATTACTCACCGAAATGATAGTTTTTGGGAATAATTATTGGATTTTGTACTGTTAAAACAAATAATAAAATAATTTTAAAAGCTTTAAAAATTAGAAAAAAATGTCAAAAATTCTTGGGCATACTTATATATGCATGTACATGCTAATAAAAAATAGATAGGAAAAAATTGGGTATCAACAGCTGCCCCTCTTTACCCGGAAAGGATGAAAGAGTTGTCGGGTAAAGATATGATGACCAATATTGACCGAGAGAAACATTATTGCAAAGGTTTTGACCGAGCTCTGGTTCCTAAGCTGCCTACATATCTCTGGTCTCACAATCAGGTCATATGTAGTTCGGGATACATTGACAGAATATGCCGATGGAGGTTTTGAAAAAGATGGACGCCATATTTAGGTTGGGAAGGATGGTCAGGGACTGATGGGCTGCGAGAACCGGAGCGAGATCACTCTTGCTGTAATGGTCGTTGCCAGCTGATGTACCTGTAATTGAGTAATACAAGCATATCGTGCAGAATTTAAATGTGATGCAAGTTCCCTTTGGACCATGAATGTTGTCTTTGGACGGTTAGGATGACGTCCTCAGACCATGATGTCCTGGGCCCTGAAGTGCATAATGAAGGAATCATAGGCTATGAAATGACGTTATCGGGATATGACAATGGTGCTTCCAAACCATGATGCCTTTGAATAATGATGTGCGAAATATAAAGCGGGGTCCTCAGGCTATGGCATGGCGTTCTCGGGCTATGAGAATTATGCCTCCGAACAATGACGCCCTTGGACAGTTTGGCGGTATTTCAGCCTATGTAAAGCGTAAATATAGATGGCGATATTTCAGCTGATGCAAAATATAAACATAAATGGCGATCTTTCAGCCGATGCGAGATTTAAATAAAACAGCGATCTTTCAGCCGATATGAGATTTAAATGAAGTGGCGATATTTCAGCCGATGTAAAGATTTAAATAAAATGGCTGTCTTTCAGCCGATGCGAGATTTAAATGAAGGTGGTGATCTTTCAGCTGATGCAAAATGGAAATAGAATGGCGATCTTTCAACCGATGCAGGATGGATAAAGGTGGCGATATTTCAGCCATGCAAGAAAGGATAAAGGTGGCGATATTTTAGCCATGCAAGAAAGGATAAAGGTGGCGATATTTCAGCCATGAGGATGTAAATAAAAGTGGCGATATTTTAGCTGATGCAGGATTTAAATAAAGGTGGCGATATTTCAGCCATGCAGATATAAATAAAAATGGCGATATTTCAGCCATGCAGAATTTAAATAAAGGTGGCGATATTTCAGCCATGCAGATGTAAATAAAAGTGGCGATATTTCAGCCATGCAGATGGAGGTAGAGCTTAACCTCGAAAGGAAGAAAAGTATCCTTATGCAATGCAGGGAAATGCAGATGGAGACAATGCTTAGTCTCGGAAGGCAGAAAAGTAGCCTTATGCAATGTAGGGAAATGCAGATGGAGACAATGCTTAGTCTCGGAAGGCAGAAAGGTAGCCTTATGCAATGCAGAGAAATGCATGATGGAGGTAGAGCTTAACCTCGGAAGGAAAAAAAGTAGCCTTAAGCAGTGCAGAGAAATGTAGGATGGAGGTAGAGCTTAACCTCGGAAGGCAGAAAAGTAGCCTTATGCAATGCATGGAAATGTAGATGGAGATAATGCTTAGTCTCGGAAGGCAGAAAAGAAGCCTAATGCAATGCAAGGAAATGCAAGATTGAGATAGTGCTTAGTCTCGGAAGGCAGAAAAGTAGCCTTATGCAATACAGGAATGTAGATGGAGACAATGCTTCGTCTCGGAAGGCAGAAAAGTAGCCTTATGCAATGCAAGATGGAGATAGTGCTTAGTCTCAGAAGGCGGAAAAGTAGCCTTATGCAATGCAATAAATAAAGGTGAAGAGTAACGAAATCTCTTAACTGAGAGGTGATAGCTGATAGTTAGTTATCCTTGCGACCGTTAGGGAGGTTATGTGCGGATAGCACTTGTAAGTGAGCGATGATTCTAAGAGTTGTACTTCTACAAAATATGAGTATGTAACCGGATATGATGATTCTATGTTTTGGGGTGCCTGCACTCAAAGAAAAATTGTGAGTTTTGTAAAGGGGGAAGGTTAGTTCGTCTTCTCGTAGACTGTGCTCGTCCTACTCGGCCCTTGTTTTTATTAGGGTAGCGTTGCTAAACAAAGCAATTCTAATAGTAGCCTTGCATAAATTTTAAAAATATGATGTACACACATAATAAATAAAAAAAGATTTTCTTTTAGGTGAACTGATGACTGCGACACGGTTCAAGATATTGCGACCTCTTTTGCTCCGAAATTTTGAGGGTCCTAATCAAAATTCTACCCCAGTTTACTGGAAGGTGTTTCTGACGGCTACGTGCGATGAATGGATGAAAGTCAACTTCAGAACCCAGTTTACTGGAGGGTCCTCCTCAAAATTCTACCCCAGTTTCCAATATCGGGGGGAGAATGAGAATTTTATTGAATTGTGATCGAACCCATAGGGCTGCCTACGTATCCCCTCTTAAACGGGAATCAGGTCAGGCGTAGTTCAAATTACATCATACAAAAATTATAATGATTACAGATAATAGCGTTTGACTACATCTGAATTGATTGGTTTTGGCCAGACTTCTCTATTCATTTCTACGAGTATGAGGGCTCCTCCTATCAGAACCCGATGAACCATATATTGACCCTGCCAGTTAGGAGAGAACTTTTCTTTGGCCTCATCCTGATGCGGAAAAGTTTTCTTCAACACCAGTTGCCCCGGTGTAAATTGTCTCGACTTGACTCTTTTGTTGAAGGCTCTGGACATCCTGTTATAATATAATTGACCATGGAAAACTGCATTCAGTCTTTTCCAGTCTATAAGGGCTAATTGCTTATAACAACTTTTTACCCATTCTACATCTTCAAGTTCCGCTTCCTGCATAATCCTCAGGGAGGGAATCTCTACTTCGGCTGGGATGACTGCCTCGGTACCGTAAACTAGCATATAATTGCCTCAATTGATGTACAGACTGTGTTACGGTATCCCAATGAAGTAAAGGATAGCTTCTCATGCCACTATTTGTGTTTTTCTATCATTTTCCTCAGTATCTTCTTGATGTTCTTATTGGCTGCTTCTACAGCTCCATTCATCTGAGGTCTGCAGGCTGTAGAATTCTTGTGCTTGATCTTGAAGGTTTTACACATTGCTTTTGTCAGATCACTATTGAGATTGGAACCATTATCAGTGATGATTAACTCTGGGATGCCGAACTGGCAAATGATATGGTCGCGGACAAAGTCTGTCACAACCTTCTTGGTTACCGCCTTATATGATGTTGCCTCGACCCATTTGGTGAAATAATCGATCGCCACTAGAATGAACATGTGCCCATTTGATGTGGTAGGCTCGATAGGTCCAATGACATCCATCCCCCAAGCGGCGAATGGCCATGGTGAGCTTGTTGCATTGAGCTCGTTAGGAGGCACCTTTATCATTCCTTCATGAATCTGGCAACGATGGTATTTCTGAACATACTGGATGCAGTCCGTCTCCATAGTCATCCAAAAATAACCGGCCCGGAATATTTTCTTGGCTAAGACAAAACCATTCATATGCGGACCACAGGTCCCTGCATGAACTTCTTCTAATAACCTGGATGCTTCCTTTGCTTCGACACACCTTAGTAATCCCAAATCGGGAGTCCTCCTATACAGGATTCCTCCATTGTGAAAGAAGTGATTGGATAACCTCTGCAGTGTGTGCTTCTGAGTAGTGTTTGCAAGTTCTGGATATTCACCTGTTGACAGATACTTCTTAATGTCATGAAACCATGGTTTTCCATCTGCTTCTTCCTCGACATGGGCAAAATAAGTGGGTTGATCCCGGATTTTTACCGGGATTGGGTCAATGAAGTTCTTATCTAGATGCTGAATCATGGATGATAGAGTAGCCAATGCATCGGTGAACTCGTTCTGGACTCTGGGGACATGTCGGAATTCTGTCTTTGTAAACCTCTTCCTCAACTTCTGTACGTGATGCAAGTATGGGAGTATCTTGGAGTTCTTGGTTGCCCACTCTTCTCGAACCTGATTTATGAGCAAGTCAGAATCCCGGATCACTAGTAACTCCTGAACGTTCATGTCAATGGCCATCTTGAGCCCCAAGATGTAGGCTTCGTACTCAGCCATGTTGTTGGTGCACGGGAACCTGAGTTTAGCAGACACCGGATAATGTTGGCCTGTTTCTGATACTAGGACTGCTCCTATGCCAATTCCTTTAAAATTTGATTCTCCATCGAAAAACATTCTCCAGCCATCATAGGATTCTGCAATGTCTTCTCATATGAAAGAGACCTCCTCGTCAGGAAAATACGTTTTTAGAGGCTCGTACTCTCTGCCCACGGGATTTTCGGCAAGATGATCTACCAGTGCTTGTTCTTTGATCGCTTTCTGGGTTACACAGACAATTTCAAATTCACTCAGCAGGATTTGCCATTTGGCTAGCTTGCCCATGGGCATGGGTTTCTGAAAGATGTACTTTAGTGGATCCATCCTTGATATAAGATAAGTGGTATAGGCACAGAAATAATGCCTCAGCTTCTGAGCTACCCAAGTCATAGCATAACACGTGCGTTCTAGCGGGGAATACCGGGCCTCATATGGGGTGAACTTCTTGCTGAGATAGTAGATGGCTTGCTCCTTTCTCCCTGTTTCATCATGTTGTCCCAAACCACAACCGAATGCCCCATCTAGTACTACAAGGTAGAGCAATAGCGGTCTACCCGATTCAGGCGGAACCAAGACTAGCGGCATTGACAGGTATTCCTTGATTCTGTTGAAGGGTTTCTGGCAGTCCTCAGTCCATTTAGTAGCGGTGTCCTTCTTTAGCATCTTGAAGATTGGTTCACAAATGACAGTGGACTAGGCTATGAATCGGTTGATGTAGTTGAGCCTCCCCAGGAAACTCATAACCTCTTTCTTGTTCTTTGGAGGTGGCAATTCCTCAATGGCCTTAACCTTTGATGGATCCAATTCTATTCCTCGTTGACTTACGATGAACCCAAGCAGTTTTCTGGCAAGAACCCCGAATGCACATTTGGTGGGATTCAGTTTTAAGTTGTACCTTCTCAATCTGTTGAAGAACTTCCTTAAATCTTCCATGTGGTCAGTGGCTTTCTTGGATTTGATGATGACATCGTCTACATATACCTCGATCTCTTTGTGTATAATGTCATGGAAAATAGTAGTCATAGCCCTCATGTAGGTTGCCCTAACATTCTTTAATCCAAATGGCATCATCTTGTAACAATACATTCCCCATGGCATGATGAAAGCTGTTTTCTCCGCGTCTTCTTCATCTATCCATATCTGATGATATCCGGTAAAACAATTGATGAATGACTGCAGCTCATGCTTGGCGCAGTTGTCGATCAGGATGTGTATGTTCGGTAACGGGAAGTCATCTTTCGAACTGGCCCGATTGAGGTCCCGGTAGTCGACACAGACTCTGACCTTTTCGTCCTTCTTTGGCATTGGCACAATGTTGGCTAACCATGTTGGGTACTCCACTACCCTGAGGACCTTAGCTTTGACTTGTTTGGTAACTTCCTCCTTGATTTTCAAACTCATGTCTGACTTGAACTTTATGAGCTTCTGCTTTACCGGCGGACAAGTCAAATCTGTTGGCAGTTTGTGAGCTACAATAGATGTACTGAGACTAGTCATATCATCATACGACCAGGCGAATATGTCTTTATATTCCTTTAAGAATTCTGTGTACTCTTCCTTTTCTGACGGTGATAGGTGAACACTGATGCGCGTTTCCTTGACATTCTCTATATCCCCCAAGTTGACAACCTCAGTTTCGTCCAAGTTAGACTTAGGCCTATTCTCAAAGTCCTCGACCTCTTTAACGATCTCTTCTAGTATCTCATCCTCGTCTGAGTCTATATCCGTTTGTTGCGTTACCCCGTCGTATGTCACATTCGTTGGTTCATTAAGATAAGTAATATTAATGTTGTGTAAAAATAAAGTAAATGGCGGAGAAAAATAATAAGAGCGAGATTTATAAGAAACTGAAATACTTTGATAAATCCCAAAATTGTTTTGAACATCAGAGCTCTATTTCAAAATTTAAAGATAATACTGAAGGGAAATCAACTAATGAAAAGTAAAAATAATGCATAGTGCTTTGTTCAGCCTTGCTACCCTGAAGCTTTCCAAGCCTCAGTGGTTCTGATGGACCAATTGTTGAGGCGCGCTCCTCGGCTCACAGCCTGTATGGAAGGGCCTTCCTCCCCGTCCTCCTCGAGAATGATGTGACAGTCTATATCGTCATCTAATAAGAATAGATTCTTCATTGGTGCCAATGTTTCATCTTCCTCTGACCCATATAGGATGTCTGCCGGCTAGAAAGTCTGCTCCAGGCGGGGTATTGGGTGCTCCAGCGGGTAGTAAGGGCCGCGCCATGGTGGCGACCAGTTTCTGAAATCTTGCCAAGTATATCCATACCCTAATCCAAAAGTGGTTCCATGCTTCTTCAGTTTGATAGGCTTGGTGATTCCCTGGAGGTTCTTGCCGAGCCCTTTGCCAGGTTCATACCCGCTCCAATTCAGGATACTTTCTATCTTGTTATCCCACCACTTATGTTTATCTACGACGTTGACTCGCTCAATTTGGTGGTAGGTTTCTCCTCCTAGTTTCCTTCTTCCTTCAATTGCTGGGATGGTTTGGCGACTGTATATGGGGTTACTCCCGTCTCCATGAATAATCAACTCTTGGTGATTCCACTCGAATTTCACTACCTGGTGGAGGGTTGATGCTACAGCTCCAGCGGCGTGGATCCAAGATCGTCCCAGTAGTAAGTTGTATGATGATGGGATGTCTATTACTTGAAAATCAACATCGAACCAAGTTGGCCCCATTTGCAAATACAAATTCATCTCCCCAATGGTACCTTTGGGAACCATCAAAAGCTTTAACGTTGATAGCCCCATCTTTGATTTCATACAGAATTTTCCCCAATATTCTGAGGGTCACCAATGGACAGATGTTAAGGCTGGACCCTCCATCAATCAAAGTCCTGGTGATGAAATAGTCTTCACACTGTACAGTGATGTGCAACGCTTTGTTGTGGCTTAAACCTTCAGGGGGCAACTCATCCTCATGGAAAGTGATTTTATAACTCTCCAATATCTACCCGACCATGTTCGCCATCTCTCCTCCAGTTATATTGCTGGGTACATACGCTTCACTCAGTATCTTCATCAGGGCATTCTTATGTGTCTCGGAGCTTTGCAACAGAGCTAGAATGGAGATCTGCGCTGGTGTTTTATTTAGTTGATCAACAACCGAGTATTCTTTTGCCTGTATCTTCCACCAGAGATCATTGTGCCCAGTTTCAATCGGCCGTTCAGAGGCCTGCTTACTTGATTCAACTAAGTGCTCCGGAGTATAAATTCTGCTGGTCCTGGTCATACCTTGTGCTGCAATTGCTTCTCCGAACCTAGTTTTCCCCTTCCTTCTCGCCTCCGCGGTGTAATCCCAAGGAATGGCATGTGTATAGAATGGTGTTGTGGCTGACATTGCTACAGGAATGGGCACCCTTGTTTTGGGAGGTAACACATCAACTTCAAATGGTACAGGTGCCTTTGGAGACCCGAACTTTACCTCAATTGGCTCTGCGGTCTTTGCAGATGACGGTGTTTCAAGCTCTAGAGGCACGTACATGTTTGATTTACTGTCCCTAGAGGGCTGGAAATGCACTACAATTGGATTCGGTGTGAATGTTGGTTTTTTGAGCTCGTCACCTTCGGCAATTAATCTAATTGACCCTTTGGGGTCCTAATTATCTTCTACATCGATCATGTGCACAATTCCACCCTTATGATCAGGTAAGGGATTGATGCGAACACTAGGAGTAGGCTCCTTTGCCACGATGATTTTATTGTCAATTAGAGCCTGGATTCTATCCTTCAGAGATTGGCATTCATCAATGGTAAGCCCTTTCATGCCGGAATGGTATGCACAACTTTTGTTCGGGGTGAACCATTGGGAAGGATTTTCTGGAGTTATGGCAGGGATTGGGGTAAAGTAACTGGTAGCTCTGAGCCTTTCATATAGCTGGTCAATTGGCTCGGCGATGGCGGTGTATTGCTTGCGAGGTCTACGATCGAAGTTAGGGCGTGGCCTGGGGAAGTTTTGGCAGGCGGGAGGTGATTAGTAGTGAGAAGGCTGAGCATTATAGGCTTGGTAGATAGGTGCGGGTTGGAATATCTTAGTAAGGTAGGTTGATATATAGGGGATGGAGATGATTGGTAAGTAGGTGATGGAATTTGATAAGAGGGTGGAGGTGCTTAGTAATTGGGGATAGGCTGGTATGTGAGAGAGGGTACCGACTAGGCTTGGTATTTTATTGGGGACTTGGTTCTCTGTACGACCATCAGGACACTCACATAATTTTTCTTGGACGTGCCACCCGATTGTAGGGCTTTGTTGGTAGCCTGCAATGCCTTGAAATTAGTGACCATACCGCTTTTAATGCCTTCCTCAATCCTTTCTCCTAACTTGATGATGTCGGAGAATTTCTTTCCCTCTATCAGCATTAGCCTCTCATAATACTGTGGATCTTAAGCTCGAACAAAAAATCTATTGATCTGTTCTTCTTCCAAGGCTAGCTTGACCTTAGCAGCCTCAGCTCTCCAACGAGTAGCATACTCGCGTAATGTCTCTGTAGGTTTCTTCTTCAAATTCTGGATGTAGAAGACATCTGGCACATTTTCTATGTTGAATCTAAACCTGGTCATGAAATCAGATGCCATTCCTACCCAACTTGTCCACTTCTTGGGATCTTGGCTAATGTACCAAGATAGAGCATCACCTTTCAAACTTCTCATGAAGAGCTTCATGTGAATCTTTTCATCTCTTCCGACACCGAGCAGTTTATCACAGTATGTCCTCAAATGGACTCTAGGATCTCCTGAGCTATCAAACATTTCGAACTTAGGAGGTTTGTACCCCTTGGGAAGTTCGACGTCTGGCTGAATGCAAAGGTCCTCATAATTCAACCCATCAATAGCTTTATTTCCTTCAACACCATGGACTCGGCTAGTCAGTTTCTTGAGCTCAGTGGCCAGGTTCTTGATGAGAGAGTCTTTGTCATCAGACTCCGGTGTGCTTGAAATAGGTTGAGTGTATTATGGCATGGTTTCCACATAGATGGGTGTGTGGTGGGGATGATCATTTGGTGGTTCGTGAATGAGGAGCGGGGTGTTGTGACATGTGTTGCAATTTTGATGGGGAGCGGGTTGTTTCCGTGGTTTCGGGACGTTCTGTAGAGGTATAGGATTTTGAGCATTGGGAAAGTTGATGTCTGGGGTACTGAGGGAGAATGATAAGCTTGCCAAGTTCTGAACTTGGTCGAGTTCTCTTGAAATTTTAGTAACTTCTGTTCGAGCTGGGCGGCACTTTCTTTGGACACCTGAACACCCTGAGGAACCTCTACCCTTTCAACTGAGTTCTCCTTCCTGACGTTGTTCAAGTCTTCCATTTTTTCTTTGTTCTTGTTTCTGATAGGACTTGGAGGAGGAGGTGGAGGACCCTTAGATCTTTTGGAGTAAGATGATGATGCTAGAGTGCACGAACTAATCTTTTGGGGAGGGGAATAAAATAAAAGTAAAAACAAAAAGGTAACAAGTTAATACGGATTCTGAGAAAAATATTACAATATTTAAACACATAGTATAAGAATATAAATCGTGTCCTAAATTGGGTGCCTCGTTATGCCCAAGGTAGGCCTAGCGACAAGTTAATTTGGAGAACTTATAATGCTAAATGCCTCATTTTATTGATAAAAATAAGATGAACCCCAAAACGACACTAAAATTGCATAAAGTAAAAACGTCACTAATGGCCGTTGGCCTTATTACATTCAAAAACGAAAAAAAAAAGAGACTCATAACTATTGTGTCCCAGAAGGACCTTCCCCAGACTCGGCATCTTTGGCTCCATCAAACAACTTCACCAGCTCACGCACTCCCAGCAGTAGATAAGCCCTGGCCAAATGTCCTCCTTCATTTCCCTCGGCATTTTGGCAATTCTCGATCCTCCGGATGAATTTCCCTTCCAGCTCTACCAACCGTCGCTCCAAATGTCCTAGACGCTTGTTGGTGCCGACAGCCATATCCTTCCATTCCTCGATCAATTTTTGATTTGCTTCTTGAATTTCCTGATGTTCACTCTTGCACTCCCTGATCCTCTTGCGTAGCTAGTTGTATTTAACCAATATTTCAGCCCTCTCGTCGATGACCCTGTGACCTCGAACAGACTCGGGCTGTCCTAACCCAACATGATCTTCTTCTAGCCAACCGGGATAGTATGGGGCGTAACCGACATGATATCTATCAGGATCTATGGAATCGTTTTCTAGGATGATCTTGTTGTTCCACATATGTTGAGCTTCACATTTGTATGGGCTATCGTCGTCTTAGAAATCAGCCCTAAAATGACTCATCTTTTTGACCTTTGGTACGAGTGGCTTTCTCCCCGCCTGCCTCATGACTCGGAGAGGGAAATAGGGATAAGTTCCTCTCCGACCAATGAGTATAAGGAATGGAGCGTCCTGAGAGCGGATGATGAATTCTCCCGTGGGGAACCATTCGAACATCCACTACACCTTGTCTTCTTTAAAGTTTTCAAACAACTATCTCCATCCTCGAGCATCCTCCGGCTGAGCAAACATGTCAGGCATATAGTTCATTCTCTTAGGATGGTGAAAGGCTATATGATCATTCCACGTCCTTCACGGAAGCTGTTGACGGTATCGACCATTTTGGAGATGTTCTATAAGTCAAAATTGGAGTAGTAATTTGCAACCCTCAAAGTGACTGGCCCCTCGTTGATAGTCCTCCAAGGCTCGGTAGATCTCAGCAACAATCATGGGCACTGTACTGAAAGGTTGCCCTCCAATCCCTTCCATTAGTATCTTGGTGACCATGGCTAGTCTGGTATGGACCCTAGCCTTCTTCATAAGAAACAATCACTACTGGAAAATAGGACTATGTCAACAGCAGGAAAACCATTGCAATTGATAGGAAAACCGTTGCCATAGATGTATTGGAACGGTTCAGCGACCGTGACATCCGCTCGCGTGCCAATAGATCTGCAGTAACGGTTTTGGCAACGGTTGACATAACCGTTGCTATAGAGCCAGCTATCGCAACGGTTTTCCCTCTGTCTAAAGCAACGAGTATTCATTTCAACTGCAAATGGTTAAAAACCGTTATCGTATAGTTTATGCAATAGTTTTAAACTGTTACCATATTATTTACTACAATGGTTGGAAATTGTTACAGTATAGTTTATTGCAACGGTTATATATGCTATTGCAACGTTTATTTATAGCTATTGTAACGATTTCATTGTGCTATCATAACAGTTTTATTTCTATTGCATCAATTTGTCACACTTTATGGAACGGTTTGCAAGACCTATCGGAACAATTCAGAATGTCTATGGCAACGACATTTGTGCTTATTACAACGGTTCTATTACACTATTTTAAACGTTTAATTGACATTACCACCTAGAAATATTTGTAATTATAACCTGAAAATTATATAAATAAAAAGATAAAACACTTCATAATCTTTCATCTCCAATAAGCTAAGAATAACAATAATAGCAAAATATTTTAACCCAATTATATATGTTTTACAGTTCAACACTTCAAAAGTTAAAGTTTCAAATGTTATAACAAAAGACTCCAAGAATATCGACAAATCCTCAAAGTTCTTCTTAAGTAAGGTAGATCTTCACTATCTCCATCTTCCCTTTCTTCAGTTGCTCCACCTTCTCCATCTTCCCTTTCTTCAGTTGCTCCACCTACAAGAGAGAATAAATAAAGTCATTAAATAAGAATGTGTATAGTAGAATTTTCTCTAATCGTAACTTTGTAAGTAGAGTATGCGTGTTTACAGTTAGATTATATTACAACTGAGATAATTCCATATAGATATATTCTCCTTTCTTAAATGCAAGGGTCAAAAATTTCAGATCCTTTCTTAAGCATAATTCAGATCACTAGAGTGGTAGCAAAACATATAATAGTAGTTCTGACATGTGGGCACACAAACAAGGCTTCTTTTATTAAACACTCATGCCAACAACATCAATCAGAGTTCCCAAACATCACACTAAACATCTAGGTCAGCAGAGATATCAACATGAATATGAGAGGCGAGATTTTTGTCTTCATTTAGCCTAATAAAGAGGGCATGTGACAATATGTAATCTATCAGATTTTCAAACTACCAGATCCAAACAACTTCAGATTCATAATCAAGTTCTTTTATAAAGAGTGATGTCAACAGAGATGTGATAGCAAATAATGACATTCATTTTAATTTGCAAGGGTAAGGCAAACAAATCACAATAAGTCATCACCTGGGATATGGAACTGATTTACTAGCAAGCTATGCCAATAAAGTTTAACACATGATTTTAATATATGTAGGTTATCATGATAGGCTATTATGAATCATACAAAAGGAAATCGGACAAATTAGACACATATAACTTGGGATAAACTATTACGAAATTCAGGGAGCTAGACAGAGTAGATGAACAGCATGCTAAGATGATCTGGAGACTAAGGATCCTCCTAAAATGGTGTGTTTTGGATGGGTTGCAACGCATGGTGCTTGATTGACTCAAGAGAAACTACAAAGACGAGGGTTTAATTTTTGTAGTAGAATTATTTCTCTGAGAATTTCATTGAATCGAACCAGACATCTTTTCATGGATTGCTGTCAAATCTTGACAAATCTGGGCAATGTTCTTAGATTTATTTGGTGACTCCCAAGGGCCTAAAATAATTATTTAATTGCTGGCAGCATCAAAGAATTACCAAACAGCAAAGGCAAAGCTGGAAGTCAATTCCATTATGCATAATCTTGTTTGCAACTTATGTCCCTATTTAAACCTTTTATACCAACGAAAAATCATACTCCATCCATTTCAACATATATGAGACTTTTTTGCAATGGGACAAAGTGTTATTAAAAGCCACAGCTTCTTCGCTTAAAGCAATGAAGCAATGCGAAGCGAGGGTCATCATTCACCATATGCAAATATGATAAAACACACCTTATGAACCTCACAGTGACCCAGTAGTAAAGTTAATTAAGACTTCCGCACAATGCAAACCCTGTTTCCAAATATCTAAGCCAAATATTTGCCCAAAAAGACATAATCGCTGGAGAGCAAGAATTCCATGTAATGGAAGACAGACATGTCAAAACTAAAAGAAGATCTCAAATTTAACCACATTGGCTGAAAATTATAAGAAAAGAATTTGGCCAACACCACAGCAGGCTACATAGGAAAACTAAAAGGCTCTCAAATTTAGCCACATTGGATAATATTAAATCAGAGAGAGCAGTGGCAGAAAAGGAACAGAAGGAGAAGAAGGAGGAAGAGAAGAAGAGTACGTACTGACCTCGAATATTACTCCCAGTAGATAGACGATTGATTAGTTTCACAACAGCTTGTTGTGCATAGGAACGAGCATTGAAACCTAGCATGCTGGGATCAACCCGTAAGTCTGGATTCAAATGCTTAAGTTTTGAAATGAGGTTAACTGCAACTTGTAGTTTCATGGCATCTTTTTGTGCATTGAACTTTTTCTACTATATCTTGCTTGTACCTATTTATATACCAGTCACATAAATAACACATTTTTCTCAAGCAATCCTTATAGCTCTACATAAATTGACTATCTAGATTTCCCATCACGGTTTCTCCATTTGGACATCATATCAAGATAGTTTAACATACTTTCTTGTAGCTGTGATGCTATGTCCTGATAAATGCAATTTGTAAGATATACCAAAAATATTACTCCTAAGTCCTAACAATATGCTAAATAATGCTAACATATATTGTCCTCTTTCAGATTTTCTTAATACTGAAGCATCTTCTTTAACTTTGTGTTTCCTTTCAGGAAGAGAAGGGGAGAGGTCTGGAGAGGTAACATCCTTACCTAGAGTGTCATATCAGGGGACGCAATAGAGACCATGAGCATTGCAGGCCTGCAAAAATAAGTAGACCATTTTGCTTATTTGTACAGCATAATATACTAGCTGATGTATGAAAAAAAATATTGAAATAACACAATTTATCCAAATCATATTTGCGAAAGATTTATTGTGCATGTAATGAAATTTATCTGTTTTATCATCCAATTATTGATAAGTTTTCCTTGAAATATCCCACTGGACAGTAAACTGCAGGAGGTACCGCTCATACATAATGAAAGATAGTCTTATATTGCACTAATGCCTATGTCTCAGAACCAGAGAAGGGGAAAGACCTCACTTGTTCTGTGTACATTGCGGGATACTTCAGCTCCAACATATGACATGTATCATACTATTGGACAGATAACATAAATGAAGCAAACAACAGACCTTGAAACCGATGTATTTCAGAAATTTAAGTATATTAAAGTTATATACCTGCATGCTTATTACCCAGTTCAAACAATTGGCATCGTATATACCACATCTTCCATCCTGTATATAAGCAATAAGATAAAAACTCATCAAATAACAGAGAATTTATTCCATGGTTGTGAAAAAACTGAATCTCTCCTATAACAGTTTCAAAGAATATTTTCTAAGCTTGTTAAGAGTTATGAGTTAAATGTCTTCTAAATATTAACTTAAAAATTGCAAAACACTCTATATTGAATAAAGTTCTCTATCATTCTTCAACTTTAAAGTCTGAATGGCTTACTTGCTTAACACCGCAGAGATGAATAGAAGCTCCAACTTTCAGCACTAGATCATACACTTCCCTATAAGTTAACCAAATATATTTACCTGCCTACAAAGATACAAAAATGATAGAAATTTCAAGAACATTATCAACAACAACAAAAGGAAGAAAATTCTTCAAGAAGATGAGCTTAAAAGAACCGGAAATCTGCATTTTTCTCTCAAAGAAATTGAAAGATTCCACTAAAAGATGTGTAATCCGAGTTGATTCCAAAACCTTATTAACACCAAGTCATGTCATTCATTACGTTACTTGAAACATGAAGTTCATAGAAGTCATTCATGGATTTTAAGAATTTTCAGAAAGACAAATGGCAAATTTTAATTTCTTGATCAATCTGCAGAACCAGAAATACTTAAGGGGATATGTAGCCTCCTTATAAATAAATAAAAATATGGGTTGAAAGTAAAAAAGGATGCATACCTGACCGTGGAATATTTTCCGCTCACCTAACATTCGGCTACCTGGAAAATTATTGACAGACTCACTACACCAAAACAAAAAGTCAAGTTAAGATTAACTGCAGCTCGTGAACAAAAAATTTTTAACTTTTTGATGAAACAACTTACACTAGCAGGTCACTTCTAAGATAACTAGAAAGATTATGCTCATGCTATAGCACGGGGTGGACATATTAGGTGATTTTGTTTTCAATTGTGATGGTAATAGTAGACTCGGTGCGACGTATTGCAATCAAATTAGAGAACATATCTATTCAATATGTATAAGGTCTATTGTTTAGAATATTTTCACAGGAAACCAATAAGAACAATGTCCTTCCGATATCCTATCTAAGAGAACCAATAACGACATTTTTCAACTTGGCAAATGTTTGTTGCATAACTCCATAGCTAGTCAAAACTGATTGTTATTAAGCCGCCCAATCCTGTAACTTATATTTTGTACCCCATTGTGTGGACCACTTCACTTTTCTTCCTTGACAGAATGCTTGGATGTGCTACTGCAACATATGGCTTAGATAGAACTACAACCTGACAACTAACATTTTCAAGTCTTTCCTATAAAAAAATATAAATAGTGAATGATTTTAATACCAACGTAAAAAATATGTAAACAGTTATAAAACCTTTAAGACCAGCTCAGTCGTCTGCAAGTTTGGCAATGTAATCCTAGCAAAGATCAACTATTTCTTTCCCAATTGTACAGTCTATGTGGCTTGAATTATTCTTATCCCATCTAAAGCATGATTTGTTGAAAGGATCCAAAAAGAGGGAAGGGAAAGCATGATGCTTCTTCAAGACAACAAAAAAGATTACTCTACAGAAAGCAAGCAGAAATGTAGATGTATCTTCCAAGTTTTAGGCATGTTAGAGTGGAGGCTATCTTTATCGTTGGATCAAAAATGAAGTTAAGCTCACACTATTACAAGAAAATGAAGAATTAATTTATCCTCAATCACTTACATCAAAACTTATTATTGTGGATACAGATAGGAGAAGGAAAGAGATGAAACAATCTGGACCTCTTAAACTTACTACTAATTGTTGCATGCTTCCATGCTCCTGAAACCAAAATAAAGCGAGGGGCAAAAAGAAACAGATAAAAAATTGAAGGGAGAAAGAGAATAAACTTAATATTTTCTCAATTAAATTATCAACTATTAATCACGTAAAAGTAACTTCAATATGATTGATACTCTGTTGACATGTCGTGTAATTGATTAGGTTTGTTATATATCTCTTACTACTTTCTCACGCAAATTTCCCATTAAACCATAGAGGCCAAGGGCAAGCCTAAACTACTTTTTTCTTTGACCTCATTCGAACTCCTTCAAGATGCTAGTTTTTGCTATATAATTCACCAGTGCACGGTGAAGCCTTGGCTTGACATATGCAGAACATAAAGATACACATTTGACTCCAATAAAAAGGGGAAAAAAAGAGTTCTAGGCAAACACAACAGGAAAGGAGTTAAGGATAATATGGTACTCGAAACGATAATTGGTATATGATCATTTTCCCTGTATACTTTTCCTCGGATGGTTTTGCTGATATATAATTGGTTTTACGAACTTACTAACAACCAAGCAATTACAAATTTATAAGACCAAAAGTCGAATAACAACTGTCTAGATACGTATAAATAAATAAATATAAAAAGTAGAAATCAGTAAAAATAACAAGTTACTACATATAATAATATGAATGACATACTCACAAGTGAAGAAGAATATTGTAAATAGTTGCAAGCACCTAGGTTTAAGGATATAAAATTGTGAAAAGTAGATATAAAATTGTTCACTAATCTCAAATTTTGTTCAATACATTTTAAGAGCCACTTTATATAGAACATCTAGGCACTTCAAGCGAAGGTTTCATTGGAAAGTTAATGTCGATAAATTAGCAACTTAAGTTAGTTTATATACTTGGAATACTACATTTAGAAGCTGTATTTCAGTTTTTTTCTTCTTTATATCTCAAGTCATATGTAAGCATTACCCATAAGTAAATAGTTTGTACATAACAGAATAAGAATCGGTAACCTAAGATTTTCCAAGCACAACAAATAAATTATAGATATTTCATCCGTACAACCATCCAAAAAGCAATACTCATGTTCGTCCTATCCAATTGTATAATAGATAAAATGTATTTGTACAATTAAGTATTGCTTCCAGTATGAATACATCGACCTATTAATGAAAAATAAAAGGGGGCGATTTGGACTAAATAAGAACTTTAACCAAGTTCATCACTGGAATAGTATTGTATAGTTTTTCTCTTTACAAATATTCAAGTCAAAATCTGTATGAAAACAAAAGCAGTTGCGAGAAGCAGCCAACAGAAGTAGACAACAGAGAAGAAATAGCAGAAAGAATAGAAGGGAGAAAAAGGGGGAAACAACCAACTAAGAACAAATAAGAAAGGTAAATTAGCACGTATTCTTGAGCAAATATATTTCTCTTGTGGGTGAATATGAAATTTGAGTTAGATTTCCTTTCTGAAACGAAAATTGAATCACTTGCTGAGATTTAAGTTAGTGCTATGCTATGCATGAATCAGAATCTCATAGAGTTTTTGAAGTAGCCATTACATTCATGATTAAATTTCACATCCCAAAAGCTTCCAGAAATGCACCAACATGAAGATGTAGTAGTTTAACAAACCAAATTACTGATATGAATTAAAAAAATTCAATATGAAACCACCAAAAAAAAATTATGAGAACTAGCAGAATTTCACCAAAAGAAGAGGAAAAGGATAACATCCAGCAGGCTTTGATATCTAATTAAGAAAGAAAACTTGTAGAAGATAAAAGGCAAAAGTCTAATTTTAACCGAAAAGGGGAAAAAAGGTACCTCAGAATAACCATTATGTAAATCTAGAAAGAATGTCTTTTGAAAAAATAGAATAAAAAGCTGTTCTTCGAGCTTCAGCATCAGAAATTCGATTGTCGACACCAAACAAATGAACCCAAGCTTCACCACAACTTCTCGACACCAATTAGAATAAAATCCCAAAACCAATTTGTTCAGACACTCACGAAAACAACCAACCCTAGGTCATCGAAGAGAAAGAGAGATATGGGGGTATGGGAGTTTTTAGCAAGATTTTGAGAAGATGACCTAGGTCATCGAAGAAGAAGATCAAAGATTTTGAGAGAGAGAGATGGGCACTAATTTCTCAGTGTTTAGTGAGGAAGAAGATGACCTAGATGTTTTGGGGTATCGCCTAGCAGATATCCAGTTAATGGGAAATTAAGTACCAAAAAGTTTTTTATTTAAAATATGTATTATTAAAATTATTAAAAAATTAAAAAATAAAATTAATAGGGGTTGTTTTGGCGGGTGTAATAAAATTTATGAGGGAAAATAAGGGGAGGAAAAATAACCGTTCCAATAGAAATTTTTACAATGAAAGCGTTCCCGTAGATAGTTTTATTGGGACGGTTCATATAACCGTTGCGCCAGATGAATCTATGGCAACGGTTGTTTTACAATTGCCACGATTCTATAGTTAAAGTGTGCTGATATCACCTAAATGCTACTGTAACGGTTATAACCGTTACCATACAGGTTCTACGGTTTAACCGTTGCTAAAATAATAGTTGCCATACGTACATTTTCTGGTAGTGAATATCATTCACAAAAAGCAGAACATAAAGACGAAAACCCTCATGTGGATATGCCATAATGATGTGAGGGCGAATTCATCTGGATAGGTGTTGTAGGAATTACTATGACCGTACCTCTCATACAGATAATCGAAAGGAATATAGGAGTCCTTCAAACAAGTCAAATCTGAGTTTTTCTTTAACCCCATCATTTTGAAGAAACCCCTACCCTTGCGGTTTTCTGGCATGAGAAAATCCAGAGTCTCCCAAGGAATACCGGTAAACCCTCTTATTTCTTTGAGCAATGGAGTCATCTCAAGGTCCCCGAATCGAAACATTGACTTATCACTATCCCAGAATAAGGTCACGGCCTCTATGATTTTATTGTCCGGCTGAATTTCCAAAAGAGAAGGTAAGTTCCCCAAATGCTTGCGGACGAGAGTCCGGTCACTAGAATGAAGGTCTTCCGACCAGCTTAGCAATCTTGGGTGAATGTTGGTTACCATGCCGAACCTGGGGATTTCGTGCCTCATTTCTGCAAAAAAGAGTGTTAGTCCCTTACCCCACCAGACTCGACTATTTTAATTAATAATTAGCACAATGGCATTTAGTTCTCCAAATAAGTGCACGGAATATGATGTTGTCCGTTTGGGTTCCGAGGGAACCCAGTGGACTTTGGACAAGGCTATCTTAAAGAGTCATTATGTGGACAACATAACTGACTCAACTAGGTTTGACAGTGATGCATGAACAATTAAATAGAATAAGGTTTCTATGGGGTGCTAGACCGATACCCTTGAGCGGACAACTCAAAAGGGAAAGGCACGAAACTGTCGACTGCACCGCTGATCGACTGATTTTACCATAAATATGCCTTTGCCAAATTTAGGGGGTAATAATATCGGAAGAGCGCAACCACTCATTAAGCATTGCTATGGTATTTGTTTGGCACGAGTGGAATATGATATTGAAGATACAATTACAAAAATGAACAAATTGTCACGTATTTTTACGTTCATAATGATTACAATAAGTGCTCATAAAATTACAACGGTATTGAACAAAAACAGTAAATGAAAGTGTTAAAGAAAACGAAACAAAAAGACAAGTCTGTTTCAAATAAAGACATTAAACAAAGCAATAAAGAAAAAAATAAAGTCACATAAAACATGAAATGGTAAAAGCCTAAAGAGTCCTCAGCAGAGTCGCCATGCCGTCGACACCCCCTTTTCTCGCAAAATCGGGTTTACGACATTTGGGAAGGCAACTCTATTCCCGTTTGGGATTTGGATTTTTGGATTTGAAGAGTCGCCACCTAATGATTAAGTGCATTAGGACACTAAGAGTTTGAATTTTGAATACCAGAGTTCGGGTAAGGGCTAGAAATTATTTGGAGGGGAAAGTGTTAGGCACCCCTCAAGATCCACTATTGTGGTTCCCGACCATGCTATGTTGTGACTTTAATGCAAATAAGTACGCAAATAATTCCACACATAAGGATTGCAAATAGATACGTGATAAGCATGTTGAAATTAAGGTCTAGACGGTTCCATAATTCGTTTGAGGGAGGGTCAAAATGCAGGAAATTAATCAAGACATGAATAAATAGAAAAATTTAGAAGAAAGGAATAATGAAGTAAAATTAAAGAGGGAGTTTGGGGCAGCGGAAACAAAGACAGAATTTTATTGATATTTTACAAAGTCACATAAAGGAAAGGGGTCCTAGGTGTGTAAAACACATGGATCATCCACACAACACTGGTAGCCAATCGTACGCATGATTTTATCGTGTGATCATCATCTCCATGTCTACCCTTCCCACCCCGTTAAGGTATTAAGCGCGGAATGGTATCATTACCTATTGCATGCTATTACCCCTCCCACTTATCAGTCCTGGAGGCGTTTAGGACTACTAATCCTAAAAGGGAGGGAGCTTGGTTTTTTAGAGGTTTTAAAAGGGTAAAATTCTAGGGTGACAACCAAAACATATAAAGCAGTTAATGGGAAATAAGAACAATTAAAGGCTCAAGTAGGCCTCCTCATTTAAAGAAACAAATTGTTTAGCATGTCTGACACATACTGTTTAGGTCCCTGATTAAAATTAGCATGGAAAGAATTGATTTACCACATATTTACCAGATAGGGAGTCTAAATTAGTCATGCTTAGATGTAGTTATCGAAAACTGACTGTTGATTAATTACTTAACCATTTGCATGTGTGTTAAACGGGACCTATAGGCATGATATCTATTAATTTAGAGACGGGAAGAATAAACTGATTGCAGAAAAGATTTGTTGGTTACGAGATCATAAGTTCTACGAGTGTTAGACAAATTACCATTGATTTTAGACTTAGGAGCGAGTGGGCGATTCAAGTTTAGTTGAGTACACATATGGGCACGCTTTCTAGGTGATACTGATTTTACCAGTGTTTACTGTTATGCAAAGGTCCTATAGGCAGGTCATCTATATGTAATTAGTATTTTTAATTCCTACAAGCAGGCTTGCCTAGTGACAGATGCACATACAAAATGCAGGGAGTCCTATAGGCATATTGTCTATGCAATATATAGAGCTTTGGCATCAATTTATTGACATGGTATTTATACGAGGTGCAGAAAAACCTATGAGACATGGTATCTACGTGAAAATGCAGAGTTTGAAAGTAATAATCCTATGAACATGATTTCTATGTGAAATGCATAATTTGAAAGAGTAAATAACCTATAGATATAGTATCTACGTGAAAAATGCAGAGTTTGAAAGTAATAATCCTATGAACATGATTTCGATGTGAAATGCAGGATTTGAAAAAGTAAATACCCTACAGACATGATTTCTATGTGAAATGCGGAATTTGAAAGAGTAAATATCCTATAGACATGGTATCTAACCCCTTTGGCATGCATTCAATCCCATCTCTTTTCACTATACCCCAGTAGTTATTACAAAATTTATTACAGACCAAATGAATCAGAAGAAATAATAAAAATACATCAGTGTTTACATCTATATTTAATCAGCCTAATCCAGACTCAAAGTCTAATAATATGAGATAAACCAACTTCCAGGGTCAGATTTTCAAAGCCTTTCTCCTATTTGGGATGTGTCAAAGTTCCAAGGAACTTCAAGAGTTCCAGGCAATGCTTACACCCCAAATATCATTGCAGAATCAGATTATAGTGTAGTGTGGAAGGGCCAACCCTCAAATGTCCAAGTTCAGAGGGAACTCAAGGTCCTAAAACAAGGCTCATAAGAGGGGGGCGGAACTTAGAGACTAGGAGTGAGTGTAAGTGCAATAAAAAGGAATAAAGGGGGAGCCAGGGCAGGCTGGTTGTCATGCCTAGCAACTGGGCTGCTGGCACACCCTGACCAGCCTGTCAGCCTTAGAATTGGGGAGTTAAGACCTTATTGAAGGTCAGGTTCAGCCCTGGACAGCAATTGAGATGCTGCCAGGCCATACATTAACTCAACACACATAAGAGGGTGGGGGTATGAGAGCAATTGTTTACACTAGCAACAAGAAACAAACAAAGAAAGAACAGACAAAACACATAGACACTTTAAAATTAACTTCAGAGAATTGAAGGCAGGCATGGATGCAGAGACTGTAATAAACACATAATGAGAGATACTGAAATTAATTTTAAGACATACCAGTTCAAAGGAGCAAGCAATGAGAAACAGTAGCCTTATGGAAGCCAAAGTGCAGTCAAGAAGCAAGAGTATAAGTTTTGAAGAGAGTTGTAATTTTTGTGTGTTTAATCTTGTGTCTATAAAAAAATTGTGTCATGTATTTATAGTGTAGAAAAGAAGCTGAAATAGGTAAGAAAATAGTTTGAGAAATGAATCACACAAGGCTTCCTTTTAATTAAGAGATTCTGATTTCAAACGGGCAAGGTAAATAAGGAAATGAGTTAATTAAACACTTTTCAAAGTAATGCAAGAAGGGTAAGTACATAATAGTTATTTAAGGAAAGGGTTTTAACAGTACACGATCATGCAAATTAAAGAAAGAAAATCAAATGACAGCCAAGCAATTAAGGGTCAAAATTTTTATGTGAATGGACCAAGTTAGAAAAGGTAAAGAGAGGTTTACTTAAGAATCAGTAACAATTAATTAAACCCTTCCAAAGAGGATTCTGATCCAAACACAAGTTCGAAGAAAAGATTTTAATCTACATATAAAAGGGATGGTTATGCCAATCCGAAGAATTCATACACAAAAGGATTCAAACTTATTACATGGATCCAATAGTGAGTTTGAGAAAGTCCAGGGCTCGGATTGAACCCTAGTCCAAACACACAAGACCACACTCATCAAAAACCCTAAATCCTAGGGTTTTCGACTTGAACCAAATGCAAAGAAGAGAAACAAGCAGATACAGTAGAAGGTTCAATGCAAATAGAGTAGGGGAATTAATTTGAAACACAATGAGAGACATTAGAGGAAAATATGCTTAAGCAGGCATAGTAAGAACACTTAAAGAAAATGGTTGGAAAATATAGTAGGCGAAGTGTATCAAATCATAGTGGAAGGCAAGTAGCAGAACATAGCATGTGAAACACAGCAAAGAAACATAGCATAGAAACAAAGCATGTGAAAACATAGCCTGGAAACATGGTAGAAAAGAAAAAGGAACAAGATACAGAAAACATAGCCTTGAAACATGGTAGAAAAGAAAAAAAAACAAAATACAGAAAACATAGTAGAAGGACATGTATAAAAGAAAACATAAGAACATAAAACATACACAAGAAAGGGAGAAGAAAAGTCGGAGAACCTTTAAACATTTTTCAGAAACCCTAAATCAGAAAGAAATGACTTTGAGAGTAAAAATCCTTTAAAGAAAAGTTGGGGAAACTTCTTAAAAACTCAAGATAAAGCATGAATACACATAGATCTGGAGATAATCGGAAAATAACCTCAATAGTTAGGGTTTCAGATGAACCCTAGGATGAGTAAGGCTTTAAAAGATCCGATCTAAGTCGGCATCATATTCAGGAGACTAGGATACGCCGGCGCGTGGCTGGAGATGGCTGGAAACCTCGAATAGGTGAAGATATGAGCCAAGCATGTTCAAGGTTTGACCTTGAAACCATGGTAAACAGGCGTGTAGGAGTCCCATGTGGTAGATACAGGCCATCGATAGCGTTGGAAGCCATGGATTTGGACGATTTTAGGTGGTGATTGAAGGTGGCGGCTAGGGTTTCTGAGAGAGGTTGAGAGAGAATTAGGAGATGGGGGGAGTCAAGGGCGGCTACAGACAAGAAATGACTAGGGTTAGGGGTGATTGGGTAATTAAAAAAGGAAAAGGAAACGGGGACCGTGGATTTGGGAGATCAACAGTTGAGATTAGAGAGGGTAGGATGGGAAATGGGTCTGGGTCGATTTGCACGGGGCTTGGATCAGGGTAGTTAGGTCTGAGATTGTGTTTAAATTGGGGCTGTAATGTGGCTATAATTGAAATGTAAATGGGCTATACGTTAAATAGATAATTTTCCACTTTTTAATTTAATTTCAATAGTTAAAATAATTTTTAAAACAAATTAAAAGCACTGAATCGGTTAATAATATATAAGTGTTAATTTAAAAATATTGGGAGCAATTTTATAATTGTAAGATGCTATTAATCGCAATATAGGCTACAATTACAATTTTATGCAATTTTAGCTTAAATATCAAATATATTTATAAAAAATATGCAGAAATTACCTTAATGACATTGCGATGTAAATATGAGGATGGAAATAAATTACTCACCAAAATGATAGTTTTTGGGAATAATTATTAGATTTTGTTCTGTTAAAATAAATAATAAAATGATTTTAAAAGCTTTAAAAAATTAGAAAAAAAAATGTCAAAAATTCTTGGGCATACTTGTATATGCATATACACGCTAATAAAAAATAGATAGGGAAAAATTGGGTATCAACAGGTACTTCGAGTTTCCTGAGCTTTATACTTTGTATCGTTCATACTGTTGTTAATTAGTGCTGAGAAACTACATGAACTGTAAGCATGCATACTTTTTCGTACAATTAACTGTTACAACATGTTGAGGTTTGGTTCGTCACTATCGTTAGTCCATAGTTTGGACTTGTTACTTACTGAGTTGATGTACTCACGTTATCCCCTGCACCCCTGTGTGCAGATCCTGGAATCTCTGGGCATGGTAGCGGTTGCTGATCTTGCTAGTTGGAGGCCTTATATGGAGATTGCGAGGTAGCTGCTTGGCGACCGCAGTTTTTGCCTTCTCTTTTCCTTATCTTCCTTTAGTATATTTATTTGGATATTCTCATACTGTGTTTGTCATGTTATTTTCGAGCATATGTAGTAGTTTTAGATCATGACGTAGTAACACCCGAGATCGAGATCGTGTTTCTTTCCGTTAGATTTTGACTTCTATTTTTATCTTATTGGATCTCTGTTGAAATTATGATTTTTCTTAAGTTCTTGTTTGAAAAATGGAGTATTTGGAAATAAGTGGCTGACCTAGTACCACGATAGGCGCCATCACCACATGGTTAGATTTTGGGTCATGACAAAATAATGATTTCATAAATGAGCCCATCGGGCAAAGTATCACTCATATATATGGCCCCTTGGGCAAGTCTCTCAGTCGCTCGTGACTTAACTCTCGTCAATCAGCACTCACACACTCACCACTCCTACTCAATAGACATCTCATAATTATAACTGCTGCGGCGTGCAGCCAGATCCGTAAATATATATAGTCTACTACACTCACTGGGCTTGTACAGACTCTGGAGGGGCTCCTACAGCCCAATCGCTATATCGTTGCGGCGTGTAGACCGATTTAATAAATCGATGCATCGTGCAGCCCGCTGTATATATATATATATATATATATATATATATATATATATATATATATATATATATATATATATATATATATATATATATATATATCGTTGCGGCGTGCAATCCGATCCATAATTATATATATAATCCTCACCATCAGGTCCTCGACCTTTATCAGTCATCAACTTAACCGCAACTCAGGCATTTAAATGAAAATCAGGGAACTCAGCCCAAACAATTTTCATATATTTGAAAGAAGAATAATGAAACTGAATCAAATAATAACAGGTAAAAATCATGACTGAGGATATGCTTTTGAATCAAAACAGTGTGAGGATAGTAGTAAAATACCCCTAAGGGTCCAAACAGTTCGGCATAAGGCCCCAAGCATGGCATTCGGCCCAAGTTAACATATTCATTTCTAAAACACATAGATATCATATAGAGTTTATCAAAATATGCAACTCTACAGTTTCCACAAGACGGAACACTTCATAATCCCTATGGGTGCATGCCCACATGCCCGTCACCTAGCATGCGCGTCACCTCATTTATCAAAATAGCACGAAATTCCAAGGTTTCATACCCTCAGGTCCAGATTTACATGAGTTACTTACCTTAAACCGGGCGAGAATCTACTCCGCAATGCTCTTGCCTTTTGACTCAGCCTCCAATCATCCTGAATCTTTCCAAAATCAGAATCATAACATCAATACAAGCCAAAGGGACAAAGGCCACATGAAAATTATCAAATTAAACTCAAAATCCCGAAATTGTCGATCCCTGGGCCCACGTCTCAGAATCTGATAAAAATTATAATACTAGAATCCTTATCCTCTCACGAGTCTATACATACCAAAATCATCAAAATCGGACCTCAAATGGCCCCTCAAATCCCCAATTTAAACTCTCCTATTTCAAGCCCTATTTTCTAATTTTTCACCCCTAATCTCTTCAATTTCCATGTTTAATCAACTGAAATTTACCATAGATATGATTATTAAGCGGAACAATCTTACCTAAATAAGAATCCCCTTGATTTCCTCTTCAAAACCCTCCAAAAGCTTCAATCCCGACTTCAAAAAAGGTGGAATGTGCTAAATTTCGCGAAGGGGGAACTTATATAGTTTCTGCCTTAGGATTACGCACCTGCGGCCTAAATCTCGCTTCTGCAAACTGCACTTGCGGTCAACTTAACTGCATCTGCAGGTTTTCATTAATTTCCTCAGACGCTGCACCTGCAACTGAGGTCTCACACATGCGGGCTCACAGATGCGGTCCAGGTCTCGCTCCTGCAATCCTTGCCGCTTCTGCGGTCTACTTTCTGCTTCTACAGCTGCGGTTATGACAGAAAATAGCAGTTGAAGCTGCTTAACTTCAATTCCAAACTTTCTGACAACCTTCCGATTTGATCCCTAGGTCCCCGGGACCGCAACCAAAAATATGAACAAGTCATATACCACTATTCAAACCTATTCCAATCTTCGGAACACTCAAAACAACATCGAAACACCAAATCACCCTCAGATTAAAGCTTAAGGATTTCAAAACTTCCAAATTCCGCAACCGATCCAAAAACCTATCAAACCTCATCCGAATGACCTAAACTTTTGCACACACGTAAAAAATGACACAACGTACCTACTCCAATTTCCAGAATTCCATTCTGACCCCGATATCAAGATTTTCACTGCCGACCGGAAAGTGCTAAATTTCCAATTTCCCCAATTCAAGCCTAAATCTACCACGAACCTCCAAACTACATTTTGAACATGCTCCTAAGTCCAAAATCACCTAACGAAGCTATCCGAACAATATGAATTCACATCCGAGACCTTCTACTCATAAGTTAACACCTGGTTGACTTTTCCAACTTAAACTTCTAAATTAGAGACTAAGTGTCTCATTCCACTCCAAGACCACTCCGAACCCGAAACAACCAACCCAATAAGATAAAATATAGATGAACAACACATAAAGAAGCAGAAATGGGGACACACTTATGAAACGACCGGTTGGGTCGTTACATCCTCCCCCTCTTAAACAAATGTTCGTCCTTGAATGAGTCAAGAAACATACCTGAATCCTTAAATAGGTAAGGATATCTGCTCCGCATCTCCCGTTCGGTCTCCCAGGTAGCCTCCTTCATGGGCCAACCTCTCCACTGCACTTTTACTGAAGCTATATCCTTTGATCTTAGCTTTCGAACCTGACTCCAAAATAGCTATTGGCTCCACATCATAAGTCAAATCACCATCTAACTAAACCGTGCTGAAATCCAAAACATGAGATGGATCGCCAATATACTTTTGGAGCATAGAAACATGAGATAATAGATGCACACTTGACAAGCTAGGTGGAAAAGCAAGCTCATAAGCTACCTCCCCAATCCTCCAAAGCACCTCAAAAGGACCAATGAACCGAGAACTCAATTTACTTTCTTGCCGAATCTGATAACACTTTTCATGGGTGAAACCTTCAGTAGAACCTTCGCCCCAACCATGTATGACACGTCACAGACCTTCCTTTCAGCATAACTCTTTGTCTCGATTGTGCTATTCGAAGCCGCTCCTGAATCACCTTCACCTTTTCCAAAGCATCCTATACCAAGTCTATACCCAAAAGCCTAGCCTCGCTCGACGCAAACCAACCAATTGGAGATCTACACCGTCTCCCATACAAAGCTTCATACGAAGCCATCTGAATACTCGACTATTAACAGTTGTTATATGCAAACTCTATGAGCAGTAGAAACTGATCCCATGAACCCCCAAAATCAATGACACAAGTGAGCAACATGTACTCCAATATCTAAATAGTACGTTCGGACTACTCATTCGTCTGGGTGAAAAACTGTGCTCTTCTCAACCTGAGTATCCAACTCTCCTTGCACGGCCCTCCAAAACTACAAAGTGAACTAAGTGCCTCTATCTAAAATGATGGAAATTGGAACCCCATACAGGCAAAAAATCTCTCGGATATAAATTCCAGCTAACCGCTCTGAAGAATAGGTAGTGCACACAAGAATGAAGTGCACGGACTTGGTCAGCCGATCCACAATCACCCAAATAGCATCGAACTTCCTCGAAGTCCGTGGGAGTCCAACTATGAAATCCATGGTGATAAGCTCTCATTTCCACTCCGGAATATCTAATCGCTGAAGCAAGCCACCCGACCTCTGATGCTCACATTTCACCTGCTATCAATTGAGACACCGAGCTACAGATCCCACAATATCCTTCTTCATTATCCTCCACCAATAGTGATGTCTCATGTCCTGATACATCTTTGCGACACCCGGATGTATGGAATACCGTGAGCTATGAGCCTCCTCTAAAATTAACTTCTGAAGCCCATCCACATTGTGCACACATATCTGGCTCTACATCCTCAATACTCGGTCATCACCAGTAGTCACATCTCTGGGATCGTTGTGCTGAACTCTATCCTTGAGGACAAGCAAATGAGGATCATCATACTGGCGCTCTCTGATGCGATCAAACAAGAAAGATCAAGAAACTACATAAGCTAAGACCCGGCTGGGCTCCAAAATATCCAATCTCACGAACCGATTGGCAAAGGCCTGAACATCAACTATAAGAGGTTTCTCCCCAACAGGAATATATGCCAAACTACCCATACTTACCGCCTTCCTACTCATAGCGTTAGCCACTACATTGGACTTTCCCGGATGGTACAAGATAGTGATATCATAATCCTTTAGAATCTCTAACCATCTCTATTGCCTAAAATTAAGATCATTCTGCTTGAACAAGTACTAGAGGCTATGATGATCAGTAAACACCTCACAAGACACACCATAAAGATAATACCTCCAAATTTTCAATGCGTGAACAATGGCAGCCAACTCCAAATCATGAACAGGGTAGTTCTTCCCATAGGGCTTCAACTGAAGAGAAGTATAAGCAATCACTCTACCCTCCTTCATCAACACACACCTAATACCAACTCTAGAAGCATCGCAATATACTGTATATGAACTTGAAGTTGATGCCAAAAATAACACTAGAGTTGTGGTCAAGGCAGTCTTGAGCTTTTGAAAACTCGACTCACACTCATCCGACCACCTAAATGGAGCACCCTTTTGGGACAATTCGGTCAAGGGTGATGCAATAGATGAAAATCCGTGAACGAACCGATGGTAATAACCCGTCAAACCAAGAAATCTGTGAATCTCTGTGGCTGAAGACGATCTAGGCCAACTCTGAAAAACCTCTATCTTCTTCAAATCAACCTAAATACCCTCATTGGACAACACGTTCCCCAAGAAAGCCACTGAACTGAGCCAAAACTAACACTTGGAGAACTTTGCATAAAGCTTCTCCTCCCTCAACCACTGCAACATAACTCTCAAATGCTTGGCGTGCTCCTCCTGACTACGCGAGTACACCAGAGTATCATCAATGAAAACAATCACAAACAAGTCAAGATAAGGCAGAAAAATTGCTCATCAAATGCATAAACGTTGTTGAGGCATTGGCTAGCCCAAATGACATCACAAGGAACTCATAATAACCTTATCATGTCCTAAAAGTTGTCTTAAGAATATTTGAGTCCATGATCTTCAACTGGAGATACCCTAAGCAGAGATCAATCTTGGAGAACACTCTCGCTCCATGAATTTAGTAAAATAAATCATCAATACGAGGCAAAGGATACTTGTTCTTTATTGTGACTTTGTTCAACTGCTTGTAATAAATTCACATCCTCATCGTGCCATCCTTCTTCTTTATAAATAGAACAGGCGCACCCCAAGGCAGCACACTAGGCCGAATAAACCTCTTATTAAGGAGTTCCTGAAGCTACTCCTTCAACTTTATCAATTTTTCCGGTGCTATACGATACGGTGGAATAAAAATGGGCTGAGTGCCCGGCATCAAATCAATACCGAAGTCAATATCCGTGTCCGGTGGCATGCCCGATAGGTCTACAGGAAACACATCTGGAAATTCCCTTACTACTCGAACAGAATTAATGGTAGGAGTCTCTGCACTGACATCCCTCACAAAGGCTAAGTATGAAAGACAACCTTTCCCAACCATCTGCTGGGCCTTCAGAAATGATATCACCCTACTGGGGACAAAATCACTTGATCCTCGCCACTCAATTCGTGGCACACCCAACATAGCCAAGGTCACTGTCTTAGCGTGACAATCCAATATAGCATGACACGAAGATAGCCAATCCATGCTTAATATCACATCAAAGTCCACCATACAAAGAAATAAAAGGTCCACTCAGGTCTCCACACTACTAATAGTCACCACACACGACCTGTATACGCGGTTCACAACAATAGTATCGCCCACTGGAGTAGATACATAAACATATAAAATAAGAGACTCACGGGGCATATCCGAATAAAGAGCAAAATATGATGACACATATAAAAAAAGTGGAACCAATATCAAATAAACTAGAGGCATCTCTGTGGTAAACTGAAAAATACATGTAATCACGACATCTGAAGTAATAACATTTAGTCTAGCTGGGAGTGCATAGAAACAGTCCTGACCACCATCGGATCAACCTCCCCTACTAGGGCAACCCCTAGCTGACTAACCCCCACCCCTAACTGCCTGAGCGAGTGGTGAAGTAACTGGAGCTAAAGTCGAGGGCTGAATCCTCTACTAAGATGGACCCCTAAGAAGACGAGGACAATGCCTCCTCATATTCCCAAACTATCTACACTCAAAACAACTCCCTAGTGCAGGGAATAGGGACTGAAGGGAACCCCTATCACGAGAATGACTAGCAAAATTACCTGGTACAGAAGAGCCCTAAACTGATAAAGCACGGGACAAACTCTGAGCTGGATGAGAACTGTGAGAACCATGCCCTGATAATGCCCCACGATGAACTGGGCGAGCCGATTGAGCATGTTAGAATGGACAACCTCTGGCATGCTAAAACTGGCCTCTCAAAGAAGTGCCACCAAAACTACCAGATCCCCGATACTTCTTGGCCTCCCTCTCATCTTGCTCCTGGCAACAAAATGACTCAATCTCTCAAGCAATATCAATAACCTGCTCAAAAGTAGAACCCGACACCCTCTCTCAGGTCATGACAATCTGAAGCTAATACGTGAGGCCATCCACGAACCTCTCGATCCTCTCTCTATCCTTAGGAACCAACCAAACAGCATGATGAGCTAGCTCTAAAAATCTCATCTCATATTACATCACAGTCATATCATCCTGATGCAACTGCTCAAATTGCCTGCGTATCTCCTCCCTGCAAGACTATGGCACATACTTCTCCAAAAAGAGAACGGAGAACTGCTGCTAGGTAAGGGGCGCTGCATTAAAAGGCCCACGCCACTTATAAGCCTCCCACCAAGTAAAGGCAGCTCCTAAAAACTAGAAAGTAGTGAACGAGACCCTATTGGTTTCCAAAATATCCACGGTCCGAAGCATCCTCTGACACTTGTCCAAGAAACCCTGGGCATTCTCACCCTCTGCATCACTAAAAGTCGGAGGCTGAAGTCTACCAAACCTCTTCAATCGATATTTCTCGTCATTAGGCATAACTGGTACCATATAATACTGGGCAGGTGCGACCGGCTGGGTTGGAGGTGCCCCGGTGTCTGAAGTCCCTACATAACCTGCTTAGGTGTGTGAGCGGCGGGAGTTTGGGTGCCTCTCCCGGCCTGAGAAGTAGGTGCGGCTGTAGTAGCTGAGACCGTCTGAGCCAGGATAGTGAACACCGATAGAATCTTGGCTAGGACCTCCTGAAGGCCTGGAATAACAATCGACATAGATGGTGCCTAAGCTGGTCCTGCTGGAGCGTCCGCACCTGGGACCTATTCATGAACTGGGGCAGCTGGTGGATCTGCAGGTGCTGCCCTAACTGTTGTACGGGCTACACCCCTGCTCCAACCACGGCCTCGACCGCGACTTCGGACTCTAGTGGCCCCATCTGGTGGTACTGGTGGTAGTCTATCTTGATCGATAACACGTGTCCTCACCATCTGTGAGAGAATAGAATAATAGAAGTTTAGTACCAGATTCGACAGATTTGCAAGACAGGAATTCAAGAATATGATATTTTTCCTTAAGGTTCTATAGCCTCTCGAGGATAAGTACAGACAACTATCGATCCGCGAGACTCTACTAAATCGACTCATAACCCATGAGACCTATGTAACCTAGGCTCTGATACCAACTTATCACGACCCCAAGAACCTCGGTTGTGATGGCGCCTATCACAGTACTAGGCCAACTGAAACAACACGAACAATTTAAAGGTCTTTTGTAAATTCATTTTCTAATTAGATATAATATCAAATCTTTCTTCTTAATATATCAAAAATACGCGGAAAAGCAAATACTTAAGTACATCAACACAGCCCGATTCCTGGTGTCACTAGTCATGAGCCACTAAATACAACCCAATACTATATGCTTAATACAAGATAAGACTGAAATATAAAATACTAAGGATACAAAGGAGGAAGGCAGGGTTGTGAACATCGTGCAACTACCTTTTAATCTCCGTATAATACTCTAAAGGCAATGATCAACTCTTACTCGGAGGCTCTAGAACCTGCATTTGCACATAATGTGCAAGGAGTAACGTGAGTACGCCAACTCAGTAAGTAACCAAAGTAAATTAAGGCTGAGTGCAGAGACGGGTATTTAAAATCATATACATACTATAACATAGAATCTCAATAGAAATATCATAGTCAAATCTGTAGTTCAATTTCCGAACATCTCGTAAAAACTCCAGTTTCAATGAATGTTATTTAAAACATTTGTTCAACATTTTTCAATAGAGACGCAATATAAAAGAAGAGTGAAAATTGTGATTTCATAAATAAGCCCCTCGGGCAAAGTATCACTCATATATATAGCCCCTCAGGCAAGCCTCTCAGTCACTCATGACTTAACTCTCATTAATCAGCACTCACACTCAGCACTCCCGCTCAATAGACATCTCATAATTATAACCGCAGCGGCGTGCAACCACATCCATAAATATATATAGTTGACTACGCTCACTAGGGGTGTACAGACTCCGGAGGGGATAAATCAGCACTCACACTCAGCACTCCCGCTCAATAGACATCTCATAATTATAATCGCTGCGGCATGCAACCCGATCCGTAAATATATATAGTCGACTACGCTCACTAGAGGTGTACAGACTCCGGAGGGGATCGTACATCCTAAGCGCTATACCACTGCAACATGCAGACTGATCCAATATATCGCTGCAGTGTGCAGCCCGATCCATATACATTTAAATATCGCTGCGGCGTGCAGCCCAATCAATAATTTTATATAATCGTCACCATCAGGTCCTCAACCTGTCTCAATCATCAACCTCACCGCCACTCGGGCATTTTTGTGAAAATGAGAGAACTCAACCCAAATAGTTTTCATATATGTGAAAGTAGAGTAATGAAACTGAATCAAACAATAACAGGTAAAAATCATGACTGAGGATATGCTTTTGAATAAAAATAGTGTGAGGATAGTAGTAAAATACCCATGAGAGTTGAAACAGTTCGGCACAAGGCCCCAAACATGGCGTTTAGCCCAAGTTAACGAATTCCTTTCTAAAACACACAGATATCATATAGAGTTTATCAAAATATGCAACTCTACAGTTGCCATGGGACGGACCAAATCATAATCCCTATGGGTGCACGCCCACATGCCAGTCACCTAGCATGTGCGTCACCTCATTTATCAAACCAACACAAAATTTTGGGGTTTCATCCCCTTAGGTCCAGATTTACAAGAGTTACTTACCTTAAACCGGACGAGAATCTACTCCGCAATGCTCTTGCCTCTCGACTAAGCCTCCAGTCATCCCGAATCTATCCAAAATTAGAATCATAACATCAATACAAGCAAAAGGGACAAAGCCCATGCAAAAATTATCAAATTAAACTCAAAATCACAAAATTGGTCAAACCCGGCCCCTGACACCATGTCTCGGAATCCGATAAAATCACAACAATAGAATCCTTATCCTCTCACAAGTGTATACATACCAAAATCATCAAAATAAGACCTCAAATAGACCCTCAAATACCCAATTTAAACTCTCCAATTTCAAACCCTAATTTCCCAAATTTTCACCCCTAATCTCTTCAATTTTCATTTTTAATCAACTGAAATTCACCAAACATATGTTTATTAAGTTCAATAATCTTGCCTCAACAAGAATCCCCTTGATTTCATCTTCAAAACCTTCCAAAAGCTTCGATCCCAACTTCAAAAATGGTGGATGGGCTAAATTTCGCGAAGGGGGAACATATATAGTTTCTACCCAGGGATTATGCACCTGCGACCTAAATCTCGCTTCTACAGACTGCACCTATGGTCAACTTAACTGCAACTGCAATTTTTCATTAGTTTCCCCATACGCTGCACCTGCGACCCAGGTCTCGCACCTGCGGCTCGCATATGTGTTCCAGATCTCGCTCCCACGATCCTTGCCACTTATGCGCTCTAGTTTCTGCTTCTGCGTCTCGCACCTGCAATCCCCAATCCATAGGTGCGGATATGACATAAAGCAGCAGCTAAAGCTGCTCAACTTCAATTCCAAACTTTTCGAAAACCTTTAGATTTCATCCCGAGACCCTCGGGACCTCAACCAAAAATATTCACAAGTCATATACTACTATTCAAACTTAGTCCAACCTTTGAAACACTCAAAACAACATTGAAATACCAAATCACCCTCGGATTCAAGCCTAAGGATTTCAAAACTTCCGAATTCCGCAACCGATCAAAAAACCTATCAATCCTCACACATCAAAAATGACATAATGAATTTACTCCAATTTCCAGAATTATATTCTGACCCCGATATCAAGGTTTCCACTAGCGACCGAAAAGTGCTAAATTTCCAATTTTGCCAATTCAAGTCTAAATCTACCGTGGAACTCTAAACTATATTCTGAACACGCTCCTAAGTCCAAAATCACCCACCGAAGCTATTTGAACCATCATAATTCACATACAAGACCTCTACTCAAAAGTCAACATCTCGTTGACTTTTCCAACTTAAACTTCTAAAGTAGAGACTAACTGTTTCATTCCAGTCCAAGACCACTCTGAACCTGAAACAACCAACACAATAAGATAAAATATAGCTGAAAAACACATAAAGAAGCAGAAATGGGGAGAATGGGACTATAACTCATGAAATGACCGGCTGTCGTTACAGTCACGAGGTGTTTTAGCCATAGGAAAAATATTGCTAGTATGTTTCAGCAGTTGCAGGCCTCTCATCTCGTAATTGCGAGATCAGGCTTCGCATTGCGAGCTTCATAGGCTTGGAAATTGTGAGCCTTTCATCGCAAATGCAATCAAAAGGCTGGGTTAGCATAGTTTTCAAATGCGAAAAAACCTTCGGAAATGCGTAGGGAGTCTGGGAAGGGAAAGGGTCGCAAATGCAATCATTTAACCACAACTATGAGGTCTGTGATCGCAAATATGACACTTCCCTTGCATTTGCGAAGGCAGAAGGTATTGTGAAGGCTTTGCAATTGAGAAAGCCCTTTGGCAATTACGAGCTTCGCATTTGCGAAGATCTGGTCGCAATTGCAACATATGCTGCTGAGTAAAAGGGTCTTGGACGAGAATTTTCATTCATTCTTCAAATTTTTCTAAACCTAATGCTTCTTAACTTTTTTCTTCCAATCTATTTCATCTTTTTACAAGATTTCATCCTAGAATCTAGGGTTTTTCATGGGAAATTTGGGTGATTTTGAAACCAAATGCATATTTCAGATCATAGGTGAATGGGTAATCAGGTTTTGGTCCGAACTTTGATGTTTGCCAAAGCGGGCTCAGGGCCGGCTTTTGACTTTTTGGGAAAAGTGTTGGGAAATCTATAATTAAGTATAGAAATTGAGTTCTTTAGCATTTATTGATGTTATTAAGTTAATTATGACTAGATATAAGCGGATTGGAACTGGAACCAAGAGGTAAAATAGTAATTAAGGTTTGATTATGGCCGTTGAATCATGGTAAGTGTTTGGTCTAACCTTAGATTGAGGGAATATGTGTTGTTGTCTTAATTTCTACGTGTTTAGTTGTTGAGTACGACATATAGATATGGTGACAAGTATCAATACATTGTTGTTGGGTCATAGCATGCAAATGATTCGTATACTTGTAACCATTGTGTCTCTTATCCCGTATTGTTCATCCTTAAGCTGGTTATTCTTCATGTTGAACAAGTTTGGTTATATTTTCTTGTTATTGGATAATTGGTGAGTATTGAATCATGTTGAGACTTACACTGTGAATTTAATTGTTGAAACGAGATTGGTTATAGCTGATTCCCTTGTTAGGATGTTATTATTTCTATTGTTTGGGTGTGGAAGAGTGTAAAGCACAAAGGATGATGCCATGCACAGTATTGTGAGAGAGTGTTAATGCACGAACGGTAATGCCATGCCATATTTTTGTAAGTGTTAATGCACGAAGGGTGATGTCGTGCCATGATTATGAGAGAGTTAATGCACGAAGGGTGATGCGGTGCACTTTTTTGTATGGTGAGGACGAGAGTAAAAGCACGAAGGGTGATACCACTCACGTGTTGTTGTGTTATCATTTCTATTGGTTTAAAGTTTGACATTTACCTTGGTTCTTTACTTTATTACTGTTAGAATTTTATATTCCTCTCAGCCCCTTTTCCGTGTTTATTTAAATTTCTATTATTATTGTTCCTCGTATATGATTTAACTACACAAGTTTATATTGTTGTTCTGCCTTAGCCTCGTCACTACTTCGCCAAGGTTAGGCTCGACACTTATCAGTACATAGGGTCGGTTATACTGATACTGCACACTGCACTTTTTGTGCGGATTCCGATGACGGACCTCGTGAGTAGAGCTTCAGTTGCTGCCTTCAGTGTATAGGAGACCCGAGGTAGATTTGTCGGTGTTTACAGACCTCGTAGTCCCCTTCCTTTTGTTTTAGATTTCCTGTCTTTTTTCATTTCGAGAACAGTTGTATATCTTCTAAACCAGTGTTTGTAGAAATTCGTATATGTTCGTGAACTTGTGACACCAGGTCATTGGGGTAGTCTTGTTTTAGAACTTTGAGTTGTTATGAAACTTTCACAATTTATATCTTTTTAGCGTAAGTTATTATTTATTAATGTTTGGTTTAATAATTAATGTGTTATAATGTATCTGTTGGCTTGTCTAGCTTTCAAAAGTTGGCGCCATCACGATCCCGATAGTGGGAAATTCGGGTCGTGACAAGTTGGTATCAGAGCGCTAGGTTGTTTAGGTCTTACAATTTACGAACAAGCTAGGTAGAGTCTGAGGGATCGGTACAGAGACGTCTATGCTTATCCCCCAGGGGCTACAGAGTTTAGGAATAACTTTACATCTATTCTTCTCTGTCACACAATTTGATTTCCCAATTGTAATTGAAATTTCTTCTATGTTCTTTTGTAGATGGCGAGAACACGTACTGCTGCATTATCTGATTAGCAGCACGATCCCCCAGCGGTAGCTCCTACGCGAGGAAGAGGACAGGGTCGAGGCCATGCTAGAGGCCGAGGTAGAGGCAGGGCTTAGCCTAGATATCCAGTAGCAGCACCAGCGGAAGAGCCTTAGGTAGAGTTTGATGATGAGGTTCCGGCTTAGACCATTCCAGTAGGGCCAGCTCGGGTTCCAGAGGGGTTCATAGCTACCCCGGTACTTTAGGATGCTTTGGTCCGACTAGTTGGCCTTATAAAGAGTGTTACTCAGGCAGACATACTTCCTATAGCACCAGCCACCTCTCGAGCTAGGGGAGGAGCACAGACTAACGCTACTCACCCTCCGAAGCCGATAGCTCCTCAGTTTCAGACTCTAGTAGCTCAACCAGTTGGGGTAGTTCCGCCGTGTATTATGTCTCAGATCAGTGATAGAGTAGTTATGTCTTCTGATGCTTTGTAGATATTTTACAGGTTCACCAAGCTTTTCACTACTACCTATGCTGGTACATCTTCAGAGGTTCCCCAGGGTATTTGGACAGCTTTCATGAGGTTCTACGAAACATGGGGATAGTGGAGACCAATGGGGTCGACTTTGCTACTTTTTGTCTGTCAGGTTCGGCCAAAAATAAGTGGAGGGATTATTGTTTATCCAGACTAGCTGGGTCACCTTCATTAACTTGGGACAAGGTCTCTCAGCTATTTCTGGAGAAGTTCCTTCCTATCACTCAGAGGGAGGACTATCGGAGGCAATTTGAGCATCTCAAGTAGGGTTCTATGACTGTCATTCAATACGAGACCAGATTTATTGACTTGGCCTGTCATGCTCTTTTTATACTTCCCACCGGGAGGAGAGAGTGAGGAGTTTCGTTGAGGGACTCGCTCATCCTATCAGGTTGCAGATGGCTAAGGAGGCAAGGAATGAGATTTCTTTTCAGGATGCGGCCAATGTGGCCAGACGAGTTGAGATAGTTTTAGTTCAGGGGAGTAGTCAAGGGTCTGACAAGAGGCCCTGTCATTCAGATAGGTTTAGTGGTACCTCGTCTGGAGGTACAGATTATTTTGTTAGAGGCCATCCTCCCAGGCTATTTCATTCAGAACTTCATGCTTCTCACGGTGCTCCAGGCGGTCGTGGCCCTCATACGCAGTACTCTGATCAACTACCCTATAGTGCACCACTAACTCCTATCAGTTGACCTCCTCTCTAGAGCTTTTAGGATGGTTACTCCGGCCGTCAAGGTCAGTTTCAGGGTCAGCAGTCTCAACAGCCGAGATCTTGTTATATATGTGGTGATCCGAGGCACATTGCCAGATTTTTTTTCCCGAGCATCGAGCAGTTCTCAGCATCGGGGTTCTATGCCATGATTTCGGCACAGAGTGTTCCACCACCCGCTCAGCCAACTAAAGGTAGGGGTCAGACAACTAGAGATGGAGGTCGAGGTATTAGAGATAGAGGTCAGGCTGCTAGAGGTGGAGGACAACCAGCAGGAGGCCATCCCAGAGATGTAGTTTCCAGTGGAGGGGCCCAGCCACGATGGTATGCTTTCCCAGCCACGCCTGAGGCTAAGCATCTGATGCCATTATCACATGTACTATTTCAGTTTGTAGTAGAGATGCTTCAGTTCTATTTGATCCAGGGTGTCGACGTCCCTTTTTTCTAAATCGAAATCGGGTTTACGACATTCGGAAAGACAACTCTATTCCCGTTTGGGAATTGGGTTTTAGGATTTGAAAAGTCTCCACCTAATGATTATAGTGCATTAGGACACTTTTAAGAAAGAATTGAGATAAATAACCAAAGTTCGGGTAAGGGCAAGAAATTATCTCGAGGGGAAGGTGTTAGGCACCCCTTAAGATCCACTAGTATGGTTCTCGACCATGTTACAATTGTGACTTTAAGCAAGCAAACATAAGTAAACAAGCAAGAATTACAAATACGAGGGGGTTTTCATATAACAGTTGCAAATAATTTGAAACTAAAACGAAGTTAAAGAAGCTGAAATTTTGCGAAGAAAGTAGTTTTAAAATTCAGAATAAACGAGTGAAGAGAGGGAGAAATTTTACATAATTGCTAGGAGTAGCAGTTAAAAAAGCTGAAATTTGAGAAAAAGCAATTTTCAAAATAAAAATAAACAGGTAAAGGGAGAGGGGTCCTACATTTAAAAACAATATTGATCACCCCACACAACACCCGATAACCGTTTATACACGTGGTGTTATCGCGTGGTCATCATATCCATATCTACCCTTCCCACCCCATTAAGGTATTAAAGCGTAGAATGTCTCGTTACTTATTGCATGCTAGTACCCGTCCCAATCCTATCAGTCCCGGAGGCATTTGGACTACTAGTCCTAAAGGGAGAGAGGTTAGAGGCCTTTTAAGAGTTTTCAAAGGTCAAAATACTAGGGCGTCAATCAAAACACATAATGCAAGTAAAGGGGAAAGCAAATAAGCAAGTAGGGCTTCAATAAGCCTCCTAAAATAAGATAAAGCCATAGAGTTTAGCATGTCTTGAACGTGCTGGTTTAGCCTTAAATTAAATTAAATCGATAAGCGGACTGGTTCAACACATATTTTTAGGCAGAAAGTCTACACTAGGCTTACTCAAATGCAGTTGTTTAAGACTGATCCCATTGATTAGTTAATCCTTTTTGTCTATGTGTTGGATGGGACTACTGATTTTAAAACACAAGTTGATTTTAAAGAAAAATTACAGAGTAAGAAATAGGTTTCAGAAAAATGGTATTGGATTGTTATAAACGTTGTTTAACAACTAAAACGAGTTTCACAATGCAGACTGGTTAGAAAAGGAGTTGCCAATTTTTAAACAAAACAACTGAGTTGCAGACTGACTAGAAGAAATTTGTCAAATAAGCACAAAGGAATAACTTTTAGGCTGATTTAAAAAAAATGTTTACCAGAGTTAATGTGAGTAAGTTCAGAAAGAAAAGTCGTTTGTTTTTTAGCAAAATCGATACTGTTTTAAACAATTGAGACAACTCTGGTTCGAAATCCCTATAGGCATGCTTTTTATACGTGATACTTTTCAAATACTAATAGAAGCCTTATAAACAATAATATCTACATATGTCATTTTTATTATTAAAACTAACGGTTTGCCTAATGGCGTTATTATATGCAGAGATGCAAACCCCTATAGGCATGATATATATATGCATAGTTGCAGAATTCAGAAGTTAAATCCTATAGGCATGCTTTCTACGTATGAAGTTGCACAAATTAGAAACAACATCCTATAGGTATATTTTCTACCCTTTGTGCATAAAAGTAACCCCTTACCCTTTTCACTAAATCCCTATGAGTTTATACAAATTATTATAGCCCAGTAGAACAAAACTGAAATTAAAAGTGCATTAAAAATTATCAGCTGCATCCAAGGATCCTATTTCAAACTTAGTGTCTAATAATATGAGATTGAGCCACTTCCGAGATCAAAATTTCCAAAGCCTTCTCTTATATAGGATGTTTCAGAGATCCAAGGAGTTTCAGGAACCCCAGGCAGTGCTTACACCCAAGATATTAATCATGATGAGATATAGTGTAGTGTAGAAGAACCAACCCTCAAGTGTCCAAGTTCAGAGGGAGCTCAGGGGTCCCAAGGTAAGGCTCACAAGAGAGGGGAAGAACTTAAATTCTATGAATGGGTGCAAGTGCAATATAGGGGGGGGGAGAATGCCAAGGCAAGCTGGTGGTCATACCTAACCATGAGGTAGGCTGCCACACCCCTGACCAAGCATGTCCAGCCAGCAAATAAGAGCACAGACCTATTGAAGGTCAGACTATGGTCTAGACAGTGATTAGGACACTGCTAGACCAAGGTCTTAAGCTCATGATACATATAAAGGGGAAAGAGGAATGGGAATTGAAAGAGTTTAGGACTCAGGGAGTCCAGTCCATATACATGAACAACAATGTCGAGTGTTGTCATGTTTCTGAACCCTAACTCAACATACAAAAGGAATTGGGGGTAGGGATTCATGTAGGGGCATAGCAAAGAAACAAACTAACTTTCAAAAAATTACATTATGGAAGCAGTAAGCCAAACAAAGAATGAACTGAAGAATAAACACATAGGGGAGTGGCAGAAATTAAACAAAGATAACATACCAGTTGCAGAAGAAGCAAGCAAAGAAAAGTAGGATTCTTTCAGACAAACCACAGTCAAAGAAGAGAATTCTAAGATTATGAGTTCAGAGAACTCGAATATTTTTAAGAAAATCTAAGTGTATTTGAGAGAAGAAGTAATGACTTGTTCGTGTTCGAACCTGTTTGAAAGGAAAGAAGTACAGGTAATTATAGTTTTGAAAACGAGTAGAAAACAAGGTAACAAATATGGTTTCAACACAAACATGGAAATAATCATAGTCAAAATCAATTAACACAAGTTTTTCCCTTTAATAAAGGGATTACTGCTCAACAGACACTAACATGATTAATATAAGGAAAGAAAATCTATTTGTAAGCAGAATGATCATTTCCATATAAGGAGCAGTAAAACCATATAGTAAGGGACTAAGTCTAAATACAAGAGTGTACTTATTTTTGGAAAGGATCTGGTAAGGCCAAACAAAGAGGGAGAATAAATTAACCCTTAACGGGCGAGTACAAAAAAATTAGAACTGCACAAGAAAAAGTTTTGAAAATCAATCACAGAAGGGACTCAGTATAAATGAGGTACACAAGTAATAGACATGTGAGGCCAAGCTATGGCAAGAAGAGGTAGCATACAGTAATAGCATGATAGTCACGTAGATCAAATTTCATTGGCTTAATAATAAAGAAAAGATCAGAAGCATGCAAAAGTTAGGTGAAAACCTTTCTGAAAATATAGTCGAGTTTGACAGATAGCAAGAACTCAGAACAAAGCTGAATCACATAAAGAAAAGAGACGCTGAAGTTTAAAGGAAGCAGATTGAGCAGTTTCAAACAAACGAGTTGCACAAACAAACTCAGGAACTCGAATAGGCCCCAAGGAACTAGGGTTTTCGAAATCAGTAGAGTTTAGAGGCGATAAACAAGTGAAACAAATAAACAGTCTCAGAATCACAAATAAACCCCAAAAGTTAGGGTTTTCAACACTAATCAGGTGCAAACAAAGTAAATCAAATAGATAGACTCAGAAACTCAAACAAATCTCCAAAAATTAGGTTTTCAACACCAATCAAACTTAGAGATGATAAACAAATGAATCGAACAAAATATTTGACAAACAGACTTAGAAACCCTTGTTTGAAATCAAAGATTTTAAAAAAGGAAAATGGGGAAAACGTTTAAAACATCACATATAGCACAGATCGAGCACAGATCCAAACAAATAAATGAAAAACAACCTCGAATAGGTTAGGGTTTTTGAGAAACCTAGAAATGAGAAAGGCTTGGAAGAAACAAGATCAAATCTGGAGTTGATAAGGTCAGAACAGGGCTTAGGAGGCTAAGACACGCCGGAGCAAGGCCGGAGATGGCTGAGAGCCTCGAATCGACGAAGGTCTGGGTGAAGACCCTTGAAGTCTGGCCTCGAACCTTCAGGTATCAAGCACGTGAGAGCAGTAGGGGGTGAGAATAGGTCGTCCATGGTTAGAACAGCTATGGATTCCGGTGGATTTGGGGTTGGAGGTGGCAGAGAGCGATTAGGGTTTCGAGAGAGATCAAGAGCATTTGAGAGAAGAGAGGAGTTAGAGGCGGCGCTTTTGAAAGAATGGGGTAGGGTTTAGGGGTCATTTGGAATTAAAAAGGAAAGAAGAGATCTGGGCCGTTGATCAAAAATGATCAACGACTCAGATTTTAAAAAGAAAACGGGCGGGTTTGGGCGATTGGATTAGGTAATCGGGTTTAAATTGATTTGGGGGTTGGGATTGGATTGAATTGGGGTGCAAATTGGGCTGTAATTGAAATGAAATTGAGTCTAGATTTTAAATAGCCAATTTTCCCCCTTTTATTTTATAAAAAGGTAATAATGGTTAAAAAATAAATTAAAAAATATGGAGTAAATAAATATTACATAAATAATAACTTAAAAATACTGGAACTAATTTTGTAATTATAAAATGCTATTCATCACAAAATAGGCTATAATTGCAATTATATGCAATTTAGCTTTAAAATGCCAAATAAATTTGTAAAAATATGCAAAAATTACCTTAATTATATTTTGGTGCAAATGTGAGAATAAAATGAATTATTTACCAATAAAAAAAATTTGGGAATAATTATTGGATTTTGTTGTATTAAAATAGACAAACAATTGGTTTAAAAATCATTAAAAATGCCAAAACTCTTGGGTGTGCTTATATATGCACATATATGCTATTTTAGAAGTATTTTGGGAATAAAATTACCTAGGGAAAAATTGGGTATCAATAACTGCCCCTCTTTACCCGGGAAGGATGAAAGAGTTGTCGGGTAAAGATATGATGGCCAATTTTGACCGGAAGCGGCGATTAGAAAAGAATTTGATCGAGCTCTGGTTTCTGAGCCGCCTACATATCCCTGGTTTTACAGGAATCAGGCCGTATGTAGTTCAGGAACCATTGACGGAACATGTCGATGGAGATTCGAAAGAGACGGACACGATGCTTTAGGTGGCTAGAGGTATGTGAAGTCTGATCGGCTGCGGGAACCGGAGCGGGATCACTTCTGCTGAGACGGCCATTGCTAGCCGGTGTACCTGGAAGTGAGCAATACGAGCGTATATTGTGCATAAACTTAAACGTGATGCAAGTTCCCGTTGGACCATGAATGTTGGCTTCGAACGGTTAGGATGACGTCCTCAGACCATGATGTCCTGGGCCATGAAGCGCAAAATAAGGATTCACAGGCTATGATAATGGTGCCTCCGAACCATGATGCCTTTGAATAATGATGTACAGGATATAAAGTGGGGTCCTCGGGCCATGGCATAGTGTTCTCGGGCTATGAAGATGATGCCTCCGAACAATGACGCCTTCGGATGGTTTGGCAGTATTTCAGCCCATGAAATGCAAGATTTGGTGGTATTTCAGCTGATGAAATGCAAGATTTGGCGGTATTTCAGCCGATGTGAAGGATAAATCTAAATGGCGCTATTTCAGCCAACAGGAATTTAAATAAAGATGGCGATGTTTCAGCCAATATAAAAAATATGTAAATGGCGATATTTCAGCCGACAAAAATTTAAATAAAGAAGCAATGTTTTAGTCGATGTAGAAAAAACATAAATGGCGATATTTCAGCCGATACCAAGAATTAAATAAAGTTGGCGATATTTCAGCCGATAAGAACGATAAGTATAAATGGTGATTTTTCAGCTGGTACAAGGGATTTAAGCAAAAATTAGCGATGTTTCAGCTGATGTAAAAATGTGTAAATAGCGATATTTCAGCCGACAGAAATTTAAATAAAGCAGCGATGTTTCAGCTGGTAAGGAAGGATAATTATAAATGGCGATATTTTTCAGCCAATAAGGATTTAAACAAAAATTGGCGATGTTTCAGCCATGCAATATTTAGATGAAGCTGGCGGTATTTCAGCCGATGCAAATAGAGGTGGCGATATTTCAGCCATGCATATGGAGGTAGAGCTTAACCTCGGAAGGCAAAAAGGTGGCCTTATGCAATGCAAGAAAATGCAGGATGGAGACAGTGCTTAGTCTCGAAAGGTAGAAAGGTAGCCTTATGCAATGCAAGAAAATACAGGATGGAGACAGTGCTTAGTCTCGAAAGGCAAAAAGGTAGCCTTATGCAGATAATGCAGATAGAGACAGTGCTTAGTCTCGAAAGGTAGAAAGGTAGCCTTATGTAGATAATGCAGATGGAGACAGTGCTTAGTCTCGAAAGGCAAAAAGGTAGCCTTATGCAATGCAGGAAAATGCAGGTGGAGACAGTGCTTAGTCTCGAAAGGCAGAAAGGTAGCCTTATGCAATACAAGAATGTAATAGGACGGATAGTAGTGATATCTCTTAGCTGATAGCTGATTACGATATCATTACTACTTGGGGGGGGGGGGGTTGTGTACAGATAGCGATTACAAATAAGTGATAATTTTGAGAAGTTGCATTATTGGGGAAGTATGCGTACATAAATATACTTAGTGATATTATAAGTCGAGTGCCTGCATCCAAAGAAGAATCGTGAGTTCCGTAAGGAGGAAATGTTAGTTCGTTTTCCCCTGGCTTCTGGCATTGCGTATCATTGGGGTAGCATCGCTAAACAACAGCAATTCGAACAATAGTTATGCATGATTTAGTAAATATAACGTAAGTAGAAAATGGTGTTCTTTAGATAAACCAACGACTGCGACGCGATTCAAGACATTGCAACCTCTCTCGCTCCGGAATTTTGAGGGTCCTCCTCAAAATTCTGCCCCAGTTTGCTAGGCTGGCATGTCTGACGAATGCGCTGAACGGTTGAAAAATCAACTTCAGAATTTTGAGGGTCCTTCTCAAAATTCTACCCCAGTTTACTGAGGTGGCATTTCTGGCGATGAATGGCTGAAAACTGACTTCGGAATTTTGAGGGTCCTCCTCAAAATTCTGCCCCAACTCCAATAGCAGGGGGAAATGAAATTTTTATTAAATTGTGACCGAACCCATAGGGCTGCCTACGTACCCCCTCTTAAACGGAAATCAGGTCAGGCATAGTTCAAATTACATCGTAAAGGGAATCATAAGTGGTTACACATAGTATCATTTTACTGCGTCTGAATTGATTGGCTTCAGCCATACTTCTCCGTCTATCTCTGCAAGAATGAGGGCTCCTCCGGTTAGAACCCGATGAACCATGTACGGACCTTGCCAATTGGGAGAGAATTTCCGATTGGCTTCATCTTGATGTGGGAATATTTTCTTCAACACCAGCTGCCCCGGTGTAAACTTCCTTAACTTAACTCTTTTCTTAAAGGTTCTGGACATTCTGTTCTGATACAACTGACCATGGCAAACTGCATTCATCCTTTTTCCATCTATAAGGGCTAACTGCTCGTAGCGACCTTTTACCTATTCTGCATCATCCAACTCTGCTTCTTGTATGATCATCAAGGAGGGAATTTCTACCTCGGCGGGGATGACTGCCTCTGTACCATAAACCAGCATGTAGGGAGTTGCCCCAGTCGATGTGCGGACTGTGGTGCGGTATCCCAGTAAGGTGAATGATAATTTATCATTCCATTGTTTGTGACTTTCGATCATCTTCCTTAGTATCTCTTTGATATTCTTATTGGCTGCCTTTACAGCTCCATTCATCTGAGGCCTGTAGGATTTATAATTCTTGTCTTTGATCTTGAATGACTCGCACATGGCTTTCATCAAGTCGCTGCTGAGATTGGAACCATTATCAGTGATGATTGATTCCGGAATCCCGAATCGGCAAACAATACGGTCACAGATGGAATCTACCACAAATTTCTTAGTCACTGCCCTGTATGACGATGCTTCAACCCATTTGGTGAAATAATCAACTGCCACTAGAATGAACCTGTGCCCGTTTGATGCAGCGGGCTCGATAGGTCAAACAACATCCATTCCCCAGGCAGCGAATGGCCATAGTGAGCTTGCTGTAGTAAGCTCGTTTGGAGGCACCTTTATCATGTCTACATGTATCTGACAAAGATGGCATTTGGGAACATACTGGATACAGTTTGTTTCCATAGTCATCCAAAAATACCCTGCTCGTAGTATCTTCTTTGCTAAGACAAAACCATTTATGTGCAGCCCGCAGGCCCCTGCGTGCACTTCGTCCAATAGTTTGGATGTTTCTTTTGCTTCGACAGACCTTAGTAGACCCATGTCGGGAGTCCTCCTGTACAGGATTCCCCCGCTGTGAAAGAAATTGTTGGATAATCTCCGAAGTGTGCGCTTCTGAGTGGCGTTGGCAAGTTCTGCATATTCTCCTGTTGTCAAGTACTCTTTGATGTCATGGAACCACATTTTTTCGTCTGCTTCTTCCTCAACGTGAGCACAATAAGCTGGCTGATCATAAATCTTTACTGGGATGGGATCAATGAAATTCGTGTCTGGATGCTGGATCATGGATGATAAAGTAGCTAATGCGTCAGCGAACTCATTTTGGATCTTGGGGACGTGCTGAAATTCTATCTTTGTGAATCTTTTCCTTAACTCCCGTATGTGATGCAAGTATGAGAGTATCTTAGAGTTCTTGGTTGCCCATTCCTCTCGAACCTGATTATGAGCATGTCTGAATCCCCGATCACTAACAACTCTTGAATGTTCATGTCAATGGCCATCTTGAGCCCCAGGATGTAGGCTTTATATTCGGCCATTTTATTTGTGCAAGGTAACCTGAGCTTGGTGGATACTGGGTAATGCTGGCTGGTTTCTGATACTAGGACTGATCCTATGCCAACTCCTTTGAAATTTGCAGCTCCATCGAAAAACAACCTCCAACCGTCATAAGATTCTGCAATATCTTCTCCTACGAAGGACACCTTTTTATCAGGAAAATACATTTTCAGAGGTTCGTATTCTCTGCCAACAAGATTCTCGGCGAGGTGATCTGCTAAGGCTTAACCTTTGATTGCCTTCTAAGTCGTGTAAATAATGTCGAATTCACTTAGTATGATTTGCCACCTAGCGAGCTTGCCGGTGGGCATGGGCTTCTCGATGATATACTTCAGTGGGTCCATCCTTGATATGAGATAAGTAGTGTAGGCACAGAAATAATGCCTCAATTTCTGAGCTACCCAAGTCAGAGCACAACAGGTGCGCTCTAATAGAGAATACCGGGCCTCGTACGGGGTGAACTTCTTACTGAGATGGTATATGGCTTGCTCCTTTCTCACCGTTTCATCATGTTGTCCTAGAACACAACCGAATGCTCTATCCACTACCGCAAGGTAAAGCAATAGGGGTCTTCCAGGCTCAGGCGAAACCAAGACTAGCGGCGTTGACAGGTATTCCTTGATTATGTCAAAGGCTTTCTGACAATCATCAGTCCACTTGGTAGCAACATCTTTCTTCAACATTTTAAAGTTGGGTTCACAAATGACAGTGGACTGAGCTATGAATCAGCTGATATAGTTGAGTCTCCCCAGGAAACTCATCACATCCTTCTTGTTCTTTGGCAATGGAAATTCTTGAATGGCTTTGACCTTTGATGGGTCCAATTCTATTCCTTGACGACTCACGATGAAACCTAGTAATTTTCCAGCAGGAACACCGAATGCACACTTGACGGGATTCAGTTTCAGATTGTACCTCCTCAGTCTGTTGAAGAACTTTCTCAGATCTTCCATATGATCGGTGGCCTTCTTGGATTTGATGATGACGTCGTCCACATATACCTCAATCTTCTTATGTATCATGTTGTGAAAGATGGTAGTCATGGCTCTCATATAGGTGGCGCCAGCGTTCTTCAATCCAAATGGCATCATTTTGTAACAATACATTCCCCACGGCGTGATGAAAGCTGTTTTCTCTGCATCTTCCTCATCCATCCATATCTGATGATACCCGACGAAACAATCAACAAAAGACTACAACTCATGCTTGGCGCAATTATCGATAAGAATATGTATGTTTGGCCAGGGGAAGTCATCTTTGGGACTGGCCCGGTTAAGATCCCGGTAGTTGACACAAATTCTAACATTCCCATCATTATTTGGTACTGGCACGATGTTGGCTAACCATGCTGGATACTCTACTACCTTGAAAACCTTGGCTTTGACTTGGTTGGTAACCTCTTCTTTGATTTTCAAACTCATGTTGGGTTTGAATTTCTTGAGCTTCTGCTTTACCGGCGGACAGGTTGGATCTAATGGCAGTTTGTGAGCTACAATGGATGTGCTGAGACCAATCATGTCATCATACGACCAGAAAAATATGTCCTCATATTCCCTTAAAAACTGCGTGTATTCTTCCTTTTCTGATGGTGACAGGTGAACACTGATGCACGTTTCTTTGACATTTTTTGTATCTCCCAAATTAACGACCTTAATTTCGTCCAAGTTAGACTTAGGCCTATTCTCAAAATTCTCAACCTCTCTGATGACCTCTTCTGGTATATCATCCTCTTCTGAGTCTATATCTGTTTGTTGCATTGTTTCGTTGCAGGTCACAATCGTTGGTTCATCGTCAAAGTAAGCAATAGTAATGTTGTGTAAATAGAGTAAATGATAGAGAAAATAATAAGTTCTAGATATATAATAAACTAAAATGCTTAGATTAAATTCATAATTGTTTAGAACATCGGAGCTCTTTTCAAAATTAAAGACACTGCGGAAAGAAAATCAGCTAGTAAAAAAAATGAGATGCATGGTGCTTTTGTTTAGCCTTGCTACCTCGAAGCTTTCCAGGCCCTGGTGGTTCTAGTTGACCAGTTGCTGAGGCGTTCTCCTTGGTTCACAGCTTGTATGGAAGGGCCTTCCTCCCCTTCCTCCTCGAAAAGAACACAACAGTCCATATCATTATTCTCCAGAAACAGATTCTTCATGGCTGCCAATGCTTCATCTTCCTCTGACCCGTATATAGTATCTGCTGGTTGGAAAGTCTGCTCCGGGCTAGGTATCGGAAGCTCCAGCGGATAGTAGGGGTCGCGCCATGGTGGCGACCAGTTCTGGAATTCTTCCCAAGTGTAATCGTACCTTAACCCGAAAGTAGTGCCATGCTTCTTTAGTTTGATGGGCTTAGTGATATCCTGGAGGTTTTTGCCGAGTCCCTTTCCAGGTTCGTACCCACACCAATTCAGGATACTTTCAATCTTGTTATCCCACCATTTGTCCTTGTCTACAGTGTTGACCCTTTCAATATGGTGGTATGTTTCTCCACCTATTCTCATTCTGCCTCCAATCATTGGGATGGTCTGGCGACTATATATGGGGTTGCTACCATCACCATAAATAATCACCTCTTGGTGATTCCACTCGAACTTCACTGCCCGATGCAGGGTTGATGCTATGGCTCTAGCGGCGTAGATCCATGGTTGTCCCAACAGCTAGTTGTAGGATGCCGGGATATCTATCACTTGTAAGTCGATGTCGAACCATGTTGGTCCCATTTGCAAGCATAGGTTGATTTCTCCAATAGTAGACCTTTGGGACCCATCGAAGGCTTTGACATTGATGGCCCCATATTTGATCTCGTGCAGGCTCTTTCCCAAGGTTCTGAGAGTTATCAACAGGCAGATGTTGAGGCTGGATCCTCCGTCGATCAAGACTCTAGTGATGAAATAATCCTCGCATTATACGGTGATGTGCAGTGCCTTGTTGTGGCTCAGTCCTTCCGGCGGTAGCTCATCTTCGTGGAAGGTGATTTTGTGGCTCTCTAGTACTTGCCCTACCATATTTGCCATTTTGCCTCCAGTTATGTTGCTGGGCACATAAGCTTCGCTCAGTATCTTAATCAAGGCATTTTTGTGTGCGTTAGAGCTCTGCAGAAGAGCTAGGATGGAGATCAGTGCTGGTGTTTTGTTCAATTGCTCAACGACCGATTATTCCTTAGCTTGTATTTTCCTCCAAAGATCATCGGACCTAGTTTCAATAGGCCACCCAGAGGCTTGCTTACTGGACTCAGCTAGGTATTTTGGGGTGTAAACCCTCCCTGTTCTGGTCATGCCCTGCGCAACAATTGTTTCTCCTGTCTTGGTCTTCCCTTTTCTCCTAGCTTCGGCCGTGTAATCCCATGGTATGGCATTTGAGTGTAATGGTGTTATCTCTTACATTTTCACAGGAATAGGTACCCTTGGTGGTAACACAGCAACTTCAAAGGGTGCAAGTGCTTTTGGAACTCCAAATTCAACCTCAATTGGTCTGGGCGCCTTTGCAGAAGAAGGCACTTCAAATTCGAGAGGTATGGACATGTTTACTTCATCATCCCTGGAGGGTTAATTCTGCACAACAATTGGGTTAAGTGTGACCATTGGTCTCTTTGGTTCATCACCCTCAACAATCAAACCTATCAACCCTTTGGGGTCCTAATCATCCTCGATCTTGATCATGTGAATGTATCCACCTTTGTGGTCAGGTAGAGGGTTGTTGCGAACATTAGGAGAAGGATCCTTAGCTACGATGACCTTATTGTCAATCAGGGTTTGAATATTGTCCTTCAATGAGCGCCACTTGTCAAGGGTGTGTCCTTTCATGCCGGAGTGGTACGCACAGGTCTTGTTAGGGTTGACCCACTGGGAATGATTTTCTAGAGTTATGGCTGGGATAAGGGTGACATAACCAGCAGCTTTAAGTCTCTCGTACAGCTGGTCAATTGGTTAGGCGATGGTTGTATATTATCTAGGAGGTCTGCAATCAAAATATGGCCTAGGTCTAGGGAAATTTTGGTGGGTGGGAGGTGATTGGTAGTGAGAGGGTTGAGCATTATAATCTTGGTAGACTGGTGCAGGTTGAGAGTATCTGGGTGAGGTGGTTTGATATGTGAGAGGTGGAGACGATTGGTAAACGGGAGGTGGATTTTGATAGGAGGATGCGGGTGCTTGGTAATTCGGGATAGGCTGATATGTAAGTGGAGGTGACGGGTAAGTGTGGTATTTTAGTGGTGATTTGGCTCCCTGTGCGACCATCATGGCACTCACATCCTTCTTTTTGGACGTGACACCAGATTGTAAGGCCTTATTGGTGGCCTGGAATGCTTCAAGATTATTAACCATACCATTCTTAATGCCTTCCTCAATTCTTTCTCCCAGTTTGATGATATCGGAGAATTTATGACCCTCGATCAGCATCAACCTCTCATAATATTGTAGATCCTGGGCCCGGACGAAGAATCTGTTCATCTGTTCTTCTTCTAAGGCCGGACTGACCTTTGCAGCCTCTGACCTCCAACGAGTAGCATGCAATGTTTCGGTAGGTTTCTTCTTCAAATTCTGGATGTAGAATACATTCGGTGCATTCTCTGTATTGAATCGGAACCTATCCATGAAATCTGATGCCAGGCCTACCCAGCTTGCCCATTTCTTGGGGTCCTAGTTGATGTACCAGGATAAAGCATCCCCCTTCAGACTTCTCATGAAGAGCTTCATACGGATCTTCTCATCCTTTCCGACTCCGACCAGCTTATCACAATATGTCCTCAGGTGGACTCTGGGATCTCCCGTGCCATCGAACATTTTGAACTTGGGAGGTTTTTACCCCTTCGAAAGTTCAACATCTGGCTGAATGCAGAGGTCTTCATAATTCAACCCCTCGATGCCTTTGTTACCTTCCACGCTCTAAACTCGGCTGGTCAACTTCTTGAGTTATGTTGCTAAGTTCCTGATAAGAGAGTCTTTGTCATCAGACTCAAGTGCATTTGAGATTGGTTAAGTGTAGTGGGGTATGGTATCTACGTAGATAAAAGTGTTGTGGAGATGGTCATTTGTGGTGTTCAGTGGTTCAGGAATGAGTAGCGGAGTGTTGGTTGGAGTATGGCATGTGTTGCAGTGTTGAGTATGAGTGGGTTGTATCTATGGTTGTGGGGTGTTTTGTGGAGGTGCGGGATTTTGGGCGTTGGGAAGGTTAACATCAGGAGCGGTGAGAGAGAATGATAGGTTCGCCAAGTTCCGAATCTGATCCAGTTCTTCTCGGAACTTCAATAATTTTTGCTCAAGTTGTGTAGCAGTTTCCTTAGCAACCGGGGTAACCTGAGGAATCTCAGTTCTTTCAACTTCCTTTCTGGCACTTGAATCTCCCATTCTACCTTTGTTCTTGCTCCGGATAGGACTCGGGGGAGGAGGAGGTGGAGGGCCCTTGGATCTTGTGGAGTATGATGATGGTGCCAGAATGCACGAACTAACCTTTGGGGAGGGGAATAAAGCAAAAGGTAATAAGTTAGTGCGGGTTATGAGAAAAATGTTCCAGTATTTAAACACATTGTGCAAAAATATAAATCACGTCCTAATTTTGGTGCCTCGTTGTGCTCGAGGTAGGCCTAACGACAAATAGTTTTGGAGAACTTATAATGCTAAATATCTCATTTTATTGATTAAAAATAAGATGAATCCAAAACGACGCTAAATAACATAAAGTAAAATATCACTAGTGGCCATTGGCCTCATTGCATTAAAATAAAGAATAAAAGACTCCTAACTACTTGGTCCCGGAAGGACCTTCCCCAGATTTGGCATCTTTGTCTCCCTCGAACAGCTTTACCAGCTCACGTAGTCCTAGCAGTAAATAAGCTCGGGCCAAATGTCCGCCTACATTTCCTTTAGCATTTTGACAGTCTTCAATCCTCTTGATGAACTTTCCTTCCAGCTCTACTAGAACCCGCTCCAAATACCCTAGTCACTTGTTGGCGCTGACAGCCATATCTTTCCACCAATTCAGCAGCCTTGGATGAATGTTGGTTACCATGCCAAATCTGGGGACTTCGTGCCTCATTTTCTGCAAAACAAAGCGTTAGGCCCTTACCCCACTGGACTCGACTATTTAGACCAATAATTAGCATAGCAAACATTTAGTTCTCCAAATAAATGCACAAAACATGGAGGTGTCCATTTGAGTTTCAAGGAAACCCGGCGGACTTTGGACAAGGCTATCCTAATGAGTCATTATGCGGATAACATAACTGACTCGGCTAGGTTTGACTATGATACATGTACAGTTTAAACGGAGTAAGGTTTCTATTGGGGTATTAGACAGGTACCCTTGAGCGGACAACTCAAGAGAGAAAGGCACGAAACCGTCGACTGCACTGCTGATCGATTGGTTTTACCGCAAATATGCCTTTGCCAAATTTAAAGGGTGATAATATTGGAAGGGTGCAACCACTCATTATAAGCGTTGCTATGGTATTTGTTTGTCACGAGTGGAATATGATGTTGAAGATGCAGTTTACAAGAATGAAACAAATTGACATGTATTTTCACGTTCATACAATAAATGCTCAAAATTACAACGATATTGATGGAAAGCGGTAAATGAAAACGTTAAAGAAAAAGAAACAAAAGACAAGTCAGTTTCTAATAGAGGCAGTAAACAAAGCAATAAAAGAAAGCAATAAAGTCACATATAACATGAAATGGTGAAAGCCTAAAGAATCCCCAGCAGAGTCGCCATGCTATCGACGCCACCTTTTTCTAAAGCGAAATCGGGTTTACGGCATTCGGGAAGACAACTCTATTCCCGTTTGGGAATTGGGTTTTAGGAATTAAAGAGTCGCCATCTAATGATTATAGTGCATTATGACACTTTTAAGAAAGAATTGAGATGAAGAACCAGAGTTCGGGTAATGGCTAGAAATTATCTCGAGGGGAAAGTGTTAGGCACCCCTCAAGATCCACTAGTGTGGTTCCCGACCATGTAACAATTGTGACTTTAAGCAAGCAAAGATAAGTAAACATGCAAGAATTACAAATACGAGTGGGTTTTCATATAATAGTTGCAAATAATTTGAAACTAAAACGAAGTTAAAGAAGCTGAAATTTTGCGAAGAATGTAGTTTTAAAATTCAGAATAAACGAGTGAAGAGAGGGAGAAATTTTACATAATTGCTGGGATTAGCAGTTAAAAAAGCTGAAATTTGAGAAAAAGCAATTTTCGAAATAAAAATAAACAGGTAAAGGGAGAAGGGTCCTACGTTTAAAAATAATATGGATCACCCCACACAACACCCAGTAACCGTTTATACACATGGTGTTATCGCGTGGTCATCATATCCATATATACCCTTCCCACCCCATTAAGGCATTAAAGCACGAAATGTCTCGTTACTTATTGCATGCTAGTACCCGTCTCAATCCTATCAGTCCCGAAGGCATTTGAACTACTAGTCCTAAAGGGAGAGCGGTTTGAGGCCTTTTAAGAGTTTTCAAAGGACAAAATACTGGGGCGTCAATCAAAACACATAATGCAAGTAAAGAGGGAAAGCAAATAAGCAAGTAGGGCTCAAATAAGCCTCCTAAAATAAGATAAAGCCATAGAGTTTAGCATGTCTTGCACCTGTTGGTTTAGTCTTAAATTAAATTAAAGCGATAAGCGGACTGGTTCAACACATATTTTTAGGCAGAAAGTCTGCATTAGGCTTACTCAAATGCAGTTGTTTAAGACTGATCCCATTGATTAGTTAATATTTTTTGTCTATGTGTTGGATGGGACTACTGATTTTAAAACACAAGATGATTTTAAAGGAAAATTATAGAGTAAGAAATATGTTTCAGAAAAGCGTACTGGATTGTTATAAACGTGGTTTAACAACTAAAACGAGTTTCATAATGCAGACTGGTTAGAAAAAGAGTTGCCAATTTTTAAACAAAAGAACTGAGTTGCAGACTAACTAGAAGAAATTTGTCAGATAAGCACAAAGGAATGACTTTTAGGCTGATTTAAAAAAATATTTACCAGAGTTAATGCGAGTAAGTTCAGAAAGAAAAGTCATTTGTTTTTTTAGCAAAATCGATACTATTTTAAACAAGTGAAACAACTTTGGTTCGAAATCCCTATAGGCATGCTTTCTATATGTGATAATTTTCAAATACTAATAGAAGCCTTATAAACAATAATATCTACATATGCCATTTTTATTATTAAACCTAACCGTTTGCCTAATGACGTTATTATATGCAGAGATGCAAACCCCTGTAGGCATGGTATCTATATGCATAGTTGCAGAATTCAGAAGTTAAATCCTATAGGCATGCTTTCTACGTATGAAGTTGCACAAATTAGAAACAACATCCTATAGGAATATTTTCTACCCTTTGTGAATAAAAGTAACCCCCTTCCCTTTTTCACTAAATCCCCATGAGTTTATACAAATTATTATAGCCCAGTATAACAAAACTGAAATTAAAAAACACATCAAAATTTATCAGCTGCATCCAAGGAACCTAATTCAGTCTTAGTGTCTAATAATATGAGATTGAGCCACTTCTGAGATCAAGATTTCCAAAGCCTTCTCTTATCTAGGGTGTTTCAGAGATCCAAGGAGTTTCAGGAACCCCAAGCAGTGCTTACACCCAAGATATTAATCAGGATGAGTTATGGTGCAGTGTGGAAGAGCCAACCCTCAAGTGTCCAAGTTCAGAGGGATATCATGGGTCCCAAGGCAAGGCTCACAAGAGAGGGGAAGAACTTAAGTTCTAAGAATGTGTGAAAGTGCAATAGGGGGGGGAGAGAATGTTATGGCAGACTGGTGGTCATACCTAACCATGAGGTAGGTTGGCACACCCTTGACCAAGTATGTTCAGCCAGCAAATAAGAGCACATGCCTATTGAAGGTCAGACAATGGTCTAGACAGTGATTAGGACACTGCCAGACCAAGGTCTTAAGCTCGGGATACATATAAAGGGGAAAGGGGAAAGGGGAATGGGAATTGAAAGAGTTTAGGACTCAGGGAGTCCAGTCCATATACGTGAACAACAATGTCGAGTGTTGTCATGTTTTTGAACCCTAACTCAACTACAAAAGGAATTGTGGGGTAGTGATTCATGTAGGAGCATAGCAAAGAAACAAATCAACTTGCAAAAAATTACATTATGGAAGCAGTAAGCCAAACAAAGAATGAACTGAAGAATAAACACATAGGGGAGTGGCAGAAATTAAACAAAGATAACATACCAGTTGCAGAAGAAGCAAGCAAAGAAAAGCAAGATTCTTTCAGCCAAACCACAGTCAGAGAAGAGAATTCTAAGCTTATGAATTCAAAGAACTTGAATATTTTTAAGAAAATCTAAGTGTATTTGAGAGAAGAAGTAATGACTTGTTCGTGTTCGAACCTATTCGAAAGGGAAGAAGTACAGGTATTTATAGTTTTGAAAACGAGTAGAAAACAAGGTAACAAATATGGTTTCAACAGAAACATGGAAATAATCACAGTCAAAATCAATTAACACACGTTTTTCCCTTTAATCAAGGGATTACTGCTCAATGGACACTAACAGGATTAATATAAGGAAAGAAAATCAATTTGTAAGCAGAATGATTGTTGCCATAAAAGGAGCAGTAAAACCATATAGTAAGTGATTAAGTCTAAATACAGGAGTGTACTTATTTTTGGAAAGGATCTGGTAAGTCCAAACAAAGAGGGAGAATCAATTAACCCTTAACGGGCGAGTAAAAAAAAATCAGAACAGTACAAGGAAAAGTTTTGAAAATCAATCACAAAAGGGACTCAGTATATAAATGAGGTGCACAAGTAATAAACATGTGAGGCCAAGCAATGGCAAGAAGAGGTAGCATACAGTAATAGCATGATAGTCACGTAGGTCAAATTTCATTGGCTTAGTAATAGAGAAAAGATCAGAAGCATGAAAAATTTAGGTGAAAACCTTTTTGAAAACATAGTCGAGTGTGACAGATAGAACTCATAAAAAAGCTGAATCACATAAAGAAAAGAGACGTTGAAGTTTAAAGGAAGGAGATTGAGCAATTTCAAATAGTTGAGTTGCACAAACAAACTCAAGAACTCGAATAGACCCCAAGGAACTAAGGTTTTCGAAATTAGTAGAGTTTAGAGGCGATAAACAAGTGAAATAAATAAACAGTCTCAGAATCTCAAATAAACCCCAAAAATTAGGGTTTTCAACACTAATCAGGTGCAAACAAAGTAAATCAAACAGATAGACTCAGAAACTCAAACAAATCTCCAAAAATTAGGTTTTCAACACCAATCAAACTTAGAGATGATAAACAAATGAATCGAACAAAATATTTGACAAACAGACTCAGAAGCCCTAGTTTGAAATCAAAGATTTTAAAAAGGAAAATTGGGGAAAACTTTTAAAACATCCCATATAGCACAGATCGAGCACAGATCCAAACAAATAAACAAAAAAGAACCTCGAATAGGCTAGGGTTTATGAGAACCCTAGAAACGAGAAAGGCTTAGAAGAAACAAGATCAGATTTGGAGTTGATAAGGTCGGAACCGGGCTTAGGAGGCTAAGACACGCTGGAGTAAGGCCAGAGATGGATGAGAACCTCAAATCGATGAAGGTCTGGGTGAAGATCCTTGAAGTTTGGCCTCGAACCTTCAGGTATCAAGCACGTGAGAGCAGTAGGGGGTGAGAATAGGTCGTCCATGGTTAGAACAACCATGGATTTCAGTGGGTTTGGGGTTGGAGGTGGCAGAGAGCGATTAGGGTTTTGAGAGAGCTCAAGAGCGTTCGAAAGAAGAGAAGAGTTAGAGGCGGCGCTTCTGAAAGAATAGGGTAGGGTTTAGGGGTCGTTTAGAATTAAAAAGGAAAGAAGTGATCTGGGTCGTTGATTAAAAATGATCAACGGCTCAGATTTTAAAAAGAAAATAGGTGGGTTTGGGCGATTGGATCAGGTAATCGGGTTTAAATTGATTTAGGGGTTGGGATTGGATTGAATTTGGGTTCAAATTGGGTTGTAATTGAAATAAAATTGAGGCTAGATTTTAAATAGCCAATTTTCCCCCCTTTTATTTTATAAAAAGATAATAATGGTTAAAAATAAATTAAAAAATACCGAGTAAGCAAATATTACATAAATATTAACTTAAAAATACTTGAATTAATTTGGTAATTATAAAATGCTATTAATCACAAAATAGGCTATAATTGCAATTATATGCAATTTAGCTTTAAAAATGCCAAATAAATTTGTAAAAATATGCAAAAATTACCTTAATTATATTTTGGTGCAAATGTGAGAATAAAATGAATTATTCACCAAAAATGATAATTTTGGGAATAATTATTGGATTTTATTGTATTAAAATAGGCAATCAATTGGTTTAAAAATCATTAAAAATCCCAAAACTCTTGGGTGTGCTTATATATGCACACATATGCTATTTTGGAAGTATTTTGGGTATACAATTACCTAGAAAAAAATTGGGTATCAACACAGGGTCTGCATACTCCTATGTGTCTTCTTATTTTACTTCGTATTTGGTTGTGCCTCATGATTATTTGAGTGCTCCCGTATATGTGTCCATGTCGGTAGGGGATTTTGTTATTGTCGACCGTGTATATTGTTCCTGTGTGGTTGTTATTGCGAGTCTTGAGACTAGCGTAGATCTCCTACTTTTTGATATGGTAGATTTCGTTGTCATTCTAAGGATAGATTGGTTGTCATCTTATCATGCTATATTGGACTATCATGCCAAGACCGTGACCTTTGCATTATCGGGGTTGCCTTGATTGGAATAGAGAGGGACTTCTGGTCATTCTACCAGCAGGGTTGTCTCTTACATGAAGGCTCGACATATGGTCTAGAAAGGATGTTTGGCTTATTTGGCTTATCTTCGTAATTATAGTGTCGAGGTTCCTTTTATGGATTCTGTACCAGTTGTTCGGGAGTTTCCAGAAGTGTTTCTTACAGACTTGCCGGGGATGCCACACGACAGGGATATTGACTATTGCATTGATTTGGCTCCAGGCACTCAGCCCATTTCTATCTGTCCGTATCGCATGGCCCCACCAGAGTTGAAGGAATTGAAGGAGTAGTTGTAGGATTTGCTTGATAAAGGCTTTATTAGACCTAATGTCTTGCCTTGGGGTGCGCCGGTGTTGTTTGTTAATAAGAAGGATGGATCGATGAGAATGTGTATAGATTATCGGCAGTTGAACAAAGTCACCATCAAAAACAAGTATCTATTGTCGAGGATTGATGATTTGTTTGGCCAGATTCAGGGTGACAAAGTGTTTTCGAAGAATGATTTGAGATCAGGATACCAACACTTGAGGATTAGGGCATCTGATGTTCCTAAGATATCTTTTTGAACTCGATACAGGAATTATGAGTTCCTAGTGATGTCATTTAGGTTGACAAATGCCCCAGCAACATTTACAGATTTGATGAACAAAGTGTTCAGGCCTTATTTGGATTCCTTTATAATTGCTTTTATTGATGATATCTTGATCTACTCCCGTAGCCGAGAGGAGCATGAGCAGCATCTTCGATTCGTTCTCTAGACTCTAAGAGACAGTCAGTTATATACTAAGTTTTCGAAATGTGAGTCTTGGTTGAGTTCAGTTGCATTCTGGGTCACGTTGTATCAGTAGAGGGTATCTAGGTGGATCCTAAGAAGATTGAGGCAGTCAAGGACTAGCCTAGACCCATATCAGCTACAGAGATCCGGAGTTTCTTGGGTTTGGCGGGTTATTACCATTGGTTTGTGTAGGGGTTTTCATCTATAGAAGCTACGATGACTAAGTTGACCCAGAAGGGTGCCCAGTTCAGGTGGTCGGACGAGTGTGAGGCAAGATTTTAGAAGCTCACGATAGCATTGACTACGGCACCAATATTGGTATTTCCCATAGGTTCAAGGCCATATACAATATATTGTGACGTATCTCGTATTGGACTTGGTGCAGTGTTGATGCAGAATGACAAAGTTATTTCATATGCTTCGCGACATCTGAATATTCATGAGAAGAATTATCCATTTCATCACTTGGAGCTAACATACATTGTTCACGCACTGAAGATTTGGAGGCATTATTTATATGGCGTGTCGTGTGAGGCATCCGTAGATCATAAGAGTTTGTAGTATTTGTTCAAGCAGAGGGACCTAAATTTGAGGCAGAAAAGGTGGTTGGAGCAAGTGAAAGACTATGATATCACCATCTTGTGTCATCCTGGGAAGGCCAATGTGGTGGCCGATGCTTCGAGTAGGAAGTCAGCTAGTATGAGCAATCTTGTGTATATTCCAGTCAGTGTGAGACCACTTGCTTTGGACGTTCAAGATTTAGCGAATCAGTTCGTGAGGTTGGATGTTTCTGAGCGCAACCATGTTTTAGCTTGCACAGTCGCTCATTCTTCATTATTTGAGCATAATAGAGATCGGAAGTATGATGACCCTCATTTTCTTGTCCTTAGGGACACAGTGCGACACAGAGATGCCAAGCAGCTTACAGTTGGAGATGATTGAGTTTTGAGGATGTAGGGTCATGTTTGTGTGCCAAATATGGATGGACTTCGTGAGTTGATTCTAGAGGAGGCCTATAGTTCCCGGTACTCTATTCATTCGATGTTGCTAAGACATATAAGGACTTACGGCAGCATTATTGGTGGAGGAGGATGAAGAAATATATTGTTGCATATGTAGCTCGGTATTTGAATTGTCAGCAGTTAAAGTACGAGCATCAGAGACCTGGTGGTTTGCTTCAGCAGATTGAGATTCTTGAGTTGAAGTGGGAGCGTATCACTATGAATTTTGTTGTTGGACTCCCACGGACCCAGAGGAAGTTTGATGCAATATGGGTTATTGTGTATAGGCTCACCAATTCAGCACATTTCATTCCTATGACAGTTTCCTATTCTTTAGAGCGGTTAGCTGAGATCTACATCCGGGAGATTGTACTTCTTCATGGTATGCTTGCGTCTACCATTTATGATCGGGGTACATAGTTTACCTCACATTTTTGGAGGGCAGTACCGTGTGAGTTGGGTATGCAGGTCGAGTTGAGCACATTGTTTTATCCTCAGAGGAAGGGGCAACCCGACCGTACTATTCAGATTTTGGAGGATATGCTCCGAGCATGTGTTATTGACTTTAGAGGTTCTTGGGATCAGTTCCTGCCATTAGTGGAGTTTGCCTACGACAACAGTTATTAGTCGAGCATCCATATGGATCCCTATAAGGCATTATATAGTAGGCGGTGTCGGTATCCAGTTTGATTGTTTGATCCAGGAGAGGCTCGACTATTGGGTACAGATTTGGTACATGATGCCTTGGATAAGGTTAAGATCATTTAGGATAGGCTTCGTACAACTCAATCTAGGAAAATAAGTTATGCCGACCGTAAGGTTCTTGACGTGGCATTCATGGTCGGAGAGAGAGTGTTGCTTCGGGTGTCGCCCATGAAGGGTGTGATGAGATTTAGGAAGAATGGCAGGCTAAGGCCTAGGTTCATCGAACCTTTTGATATCCTTCGGAGAGTGGGTGAGGTTGCGTACGAGCTTGCGTTGCCACCAGGTTTATCAGCAGTGCATCTAGTGTTACATGTGTCCATGCTTCAGAAGTATCACAGCTATCCATTCCACATGTTAGACTTTAGCAATGTCAGTTGGATAGTGATTTGACCTATGAGGAGGAGCCAGTAGCCATCCTAGACTGGCATGTTCGTCAGTTGAGATCGAAGATTTACCTTTCGGTTCGTGTGTACTGGAGAGCTTAGCCTGTTGAGGCACTTACCTAGGAGTCCGAGTCAGATATAAGGAGCAGATATCCCCATCTTTTCACCAACTAAGGTACTTTTTAGTCCATTTCGAGAACGAACGGATGTTTTCAAAGTGGAGAATGTGATGACCCAAAAGGGGTCATCTTTCATTTTAGAATCCAATTCCGTATTCTAAGGGCTTAAAACCCTTATTTTGTTTTTTTCGATTTGTGTGTGCATTCCGAACAAGCTTCCGAAAAGATTTTTGTGAAAAGTTTATGAAATAATGATTTTTGTCTTAAAAAGATGATTTTAGTTGACTTCAGTCAATATTTTGGGTAAATGGACCCGGATCCGCGTTTCGACGGTCATGAAGGTTCGTAGTAAAATATGGGACTTGGGCATAAGCCTGAAATTGAATTCCGAGGTCCCTAGCCCGAGAAATGAATTTTTAAAAAAAATTGTTTAACTTGAAATATAGTAGTTTATGGAAATTGAACATTGTGTGAACTTATTGGTACCGAGCCCATATTTTGGTTCCGAAGCCCGATACAGCTCTGTTATAATATTTAAATGATATCTGTAAAATTTGGTGAGAAACGAATGTAATTTGACGTGATTCAAACCTTTGGTTTGGAAAATAGGAAGTTTGTATGATGTTTTCAGACTTGTGTGCATGTTTGGGTTGGATCCCCGAGGGCTCGGGTGAGTTTTGGATAGGCCACGGGGTGTTTTGGACTTAGAAAAAATATTGCTCATATGTTTCAGCAGTTGCAGGTCTCTGATCTCGCAAAGCTTCGCAATTGCGAGCTTCACAGGCTTGGCAATTGTGATCCTTTCATCGCAAATGCGATCAAAAGACTGGGTCAACATAGTTCGCAAATGCGAACAAACTTTCGCAATTGCTAATATAGTCTAAGAAGGGAAATGATCGCAAATGCGATCATTTGATCGTAATTGTGAGGTCTGTGATCGCAAATGTGACACTTTCCCCGCATTTGCAAAATCCGCAGGGATTGTGAAGGCTTTGCAATTGCGATAGCCCTTTCGCAATTGCGAGCTTCACATTTGCCAAGCTCTGGTCACAATTGCAACATTTGTAGCTGAGTAATAGGGTCTTGGATGGGATTTTTTATTTATTCTTCAAATTTTCAAAACCTAAACTCCAGGAGGTTATTTTCCTAGAGCAAGTTCTTCCCAAATCATAGGTAAATGATTCTCAACTTATTTCTTCCAATCTATTTTATCTTTTTACAAGATTTCATCCTAGAATCTAAGGTTTTTCATGGGTATTTTGGGTAGTGTGAATACCTAATTTTTGCTCGCTTCTAATTTTCCTACAAATACTAATATTTGGATGATTTGTAGTTATTTGTGAAATTTATTTTCCTTCCTTTATTAAAAATACCAAAAATATTTTTTACCTTTTATTTGTATATTTTAGTTTGCATCTTTAAATTAAATATACCAAAAATAGTTTTGCTTTCTACTTGTATATTTTCTTTAGGACTAAATAAGATAGTTAGGAGCGTTAAGGGATTGGGCTAGTATATTTTAATTGAAATTGAGCCAAAATTGGCCCAAAATTGGAAGCCCAAAGAGCCCAGATCCGGTCCAAATGGGGGCTGCCATAGGAGGGTCGAAACGACGTGGTTTTATACCAAAACTACATCGTTTTGATTAAGTATTCAAGATCAAATCTTAGTCTTCCATGATCTTTCATTCAATAGCCCTCCTTTGTTCCTCTTTGAGATATAAAATCCTTTTAAAATCTGATTTTTTGCCATTTCTCTAAGAACCGAAACCCTAAAGACCTATCTCTCTTCTCAAGCTACTGCCGCCCTACTCCACTGCCACCACCGTGTGCGGCCACTGGTGGTGCTCCAAACACCCTCCAACTAATGTCAATATCTTCCTCTCCTATTCCTCTTCATGAATCCATGAACCAAATCCCTTGAATCCCTCCCAAACTCCACGAATAAACGAAAATCAAAAACCCTAGCCCAATTTATTTTTGAAATTCGTCTAGTTTTACACCTCTCCTTCATAAAATACTTACATAGACGTGTAGAGCTCCACGTGATCTATCATCCTATGTTGGTTTCATCCCAAAGCTCCGATAGAAGTCCGGCCAGATTCCGACAACCATTGCTCCACTGCCGCGACCCACCTAAAATTACCACCACATCTCTGCCTCGGCCTATCTCGTGAATAGAAGCACGAGTTTCTCATTGGTGATATCGTGACTGACCTCTGGCTCAATGGAAATCACGGTCATAATTCATTAATTAGAAAATCATGCTCGAAGTTCACATTGTTGTCGAGTTGACGTCCCACCACTAACCGAATAACCACCACTGCCAGACCATTCGATTTTCTGGTACACCCTAATCCCTTGTGTCCCCCTTTTTTTTCTTTTACTTTCTGTTTCATTGTAGTTTCCTTAGGTCTAAAATTTTAGATTTTTCTTCTTTGTTTGATCATATATTTTATTTATCTTTATTTAGCCGTTAGTTAGTTTAGAGTTAGTAATGATTAGTCATCACTCGTTGATCCAAATTATTTTGTTGTTTGGATTCCTATCTCATAAGTTCTACTAATGGTGTTTGAAGTTAGTTGTAGATTCAAGTTTGTAAATTTTAGCTTCAATTGCAGTTTTTGTGATTTCACGTTTAATTCGTCGTGCTAATTAACTGAAGTTTCAATATTTTTGGACTCTAACTAAAACCTTAATCCTTTCTTTAGGTTTCTGGTTTCTGTTGTCTACTACTTTATTGTAGTTATTATAGTAGTGCAAGTTGTGTTAGTGGACGATTTTAGTTGGTTTTCTACCTAGTTTTCAGTTTTGTCATCACTTAGTCAAACTTTTTCACCAAGTTGTTTTCTCTATTAACACGTTTCTTGCTTGGTTTCGTTTTAGTCATTAGGTTTTAAGTTCTCTTGATTGATTAACGGTTCGGTGTTAAGTTTTAATTACATGTTTGTGGTAAATTAACTATATTTTAGTTACTTGTCTTTAGTTTTGGTTTGAAGTAAACTAGGTGTGTATTGATTTATGAAAAGCTGAAGAGTAGATATGTTTGATCATGAGAGTAGGGTGCTTGTTTTGCTGCTTTTTACTGTTTAAAGGTTGTTGGGAGTATACAGCTCCTAATATTGTTCACAGTTGGTGAAACATTATCCTTTAGTAGATTTTTGAACCAAAAGAGTGTCCTTTGAATAGTAAGAGCAAATTTTTTGTGAGAAATATGTCCTAGGGACAGATTTTTAATCATGAATGTATTGCATCTTCTCTTATAAAAGGTTGAACATCTTGACACACAAAAAAAATGGGGTGGGGGGTGGGGGGTGGGGGAGGAAACAGAGAATATTTTACTAAGTTTTCCAGCTCTTACAATAGGTTTTTAGCAAGAAAAACATGAAGAGTCTTGGTTTCCTTTGTTTGTTTTTTGTCTAAAACACATGGCTGATTCTCTGGATTAACTTTTGAATTCACTTCTGGTGCTGATTTTGTTACTGCTCGTGCTGTTGTTGTTGTTTCATTTGGCTGGAGTTTGGCTTGCTGGTTTCCTTCTCTGTTGTTTGTTTTCTTCTATTTTTGCAACCTAGGTATTTTTCCAACTCTATAGTTTAGTTCTTAGTTGCATAAAGTCTTGGCGGCGTTGTGATGACCCAAAAGATTATCACTTACTTTTAATTGAATTTTGTATTTTTGAGGCCTTGAAAACCTCATTTAGCGTCATCTCAATTTGCATGCGCAGTCCTGGCGCGTAGCCGGAAAGCCTAAATATAAAAATCTGTGAAAATGATAAGTTTTGACTATAAAATGAATAAATTTGACTTCAGTCAACGTTTTGGGTGAATGAACTCGGACCCGTAATTTGACGGTTCCGGAGGGTCCGTAGGAAAATATGGGACCTCGGCGTATGCCCGGAATCGAATTCCGAGGTCCCAAGCTCGAGAAATGAATTTTTGAAGGAAATTATTTTATGAAATTATTTAAGGATATTTGAAATGAAATTTGATTAGAACATGGTGGTATTGGGCCCGTATTTTGGTTCCAGCACCCGGTACAGGTCTTATATATGATTTAAGATGTTTCTGTGAAATTTTGTGAAAAACGAATATCATTTGACGTGATTCGGACCTAAATTGCTAAATTTTATACTTGATGAAGTTTGAGAAAAGTTCTTGATTTTGAGTTTTAATTCATTGTTATTGAGGTTATATTGGCGATTTGATTGCATGGATAAGGTCGTATGATGTTGTTGAGTTACTACGTGTATTTGGTTAGGAGCCCTGAGGGCTCGGGTGTGTTTCAGATGTGATTCGGGAAGTTTTGAACTTAAGGAAAAGTTGCAGATTTTCTGCTACAGGTGCTCAGACCTGTTGTTCATTGCGATCGCGTGGTCACTCATGCGATCGCGTAAGGTAAATGGGGACACGGGTGGATTTTTCCATCGCGAATGTGAAGCCACAGTCCGCAGTTCTTCTACGCGAACATGTACGTGTGTCTGCAAACGCGAAGGTCAGGGGGTTCAACCCTTCGCGAACACGTGGAAAAACTCGTGATGGCGTAAGTCCACTTACTGGAAGCCTTTGCGATCACGACAGTGTTCTCGCAAACGCAATGAACACTGTCGCCCAACACTTAAAATAGTAGCTAAAATGGGATTTGTTCAAAATTTCATAACTTCTTCATCTCAACTCCAAATTGGGCGATTTTTGAAAGAGGATTTCACCACAAATTCATAAGTATGTAATCTTAGACTCATTTTCTTCAATTTCTATTAACACCCATTAGATTTCTAGCCTTAAATCATGTGAATAAGGGTAGAAATTTTGGGATTTGGGTAGAGTTAGCGCTTTTTGATTAATTGTGATTTAGACCTTGTTTTGAGGTCGAAATATGGAAATAATTATATATTTGGGCTCATGGGTGAATGGGTGATTCGATATTGGTCCGAACCTCATGTTTTGACAAAGCGGGCCCGAGGTCAATTTTTGGATTCTTGGGAAGAATGATTAGAAAGCTATAATTATGCATTGGAATTGGATTATTTAGTATTTATTGATATTATTGAATCAATTATGCATAGATACGATTGTGTTGGAGCCAACTTCAAAAGGAAAGGCGGTTTTTGAAGATTGAGTTGGCCGTGGAAGTTTGAGGTAAGTGTTAGGTCTAACCTTATCTTGAGGGATTAGGAGTTGAGTCCTATTTTCTAATTGCTTCTTGATGATAATTATGTATAGGCATGGTGACGAGTAACTATACGTTGGTGTCGAGCACGACCGTGAGTCCTAAACTAATACTTGTTGTATTCTTAAATGATTCTACGAATGCTTTAGTGGATGAATTCTTGATAATGAGTAAGGACTTATTTTATTTTTGTGGAAGTTACTTATGATTGAGAAATATTTGAAATAACTGAAATTTGTAGGGGTTGAGTTAAGATTAGTTATAGCTGATTCTCCCTTGCCGGGACGTATATACTTATACTATTGAATTCCCTTGCCTAGATAGTGTAGTCTAGTATTTACCCCTTGCCAGGACTATTATTATGATCACTGTTAATATTATGTATATGGATCAGGTTGCCCACTGTAACATCACTATTGTATTATATTGGATCGGGTTGCACGCTGCAACAGTTATATATGTGGATCGGGTTGCATGCCACAACAATATTAAATGATAAGGGATCGGGTTGCGCGCCGTAATAGTAGTATTATTGTTTTGTTGTAGGTATTTAAATGCACTTCCATATTTTATTAAGTTCTTGTTGAGTTTGATCTGATCCCTGAAGCATGTACCCCCTCCCCCTCCCTTTTAAACTGCTTATTACCAATTTATTTCCTGCCATATATATTATATATAAGGGAAAAAGGTCATTTATACCCCTCTACTTTTGAATATTATTTATATTTAACCTCCGTTATACTTTGCGTGCAAATAAACCCCTATCGTTAACAAACTTATCACAAATATCCCTAACCCTAATGGAACCTCAATCATCACCAACTGTTGCCCCTCCAATCTTCTTCTCCATTCCCTCATCTGTTCAACACTAATATCTCCACCGTCCGACCGGCTAAAATGATGAACCGCCATTATCTTCACCTCCAACCTCTATAATTTTAGATTGTTAGGCTCATCTCAAGCATTTAACCTCAAGCATTAACTTAATATTCAAAAAAAAGGTAAAAATCATCGCTTCATTTTTACCATAACCACCACTATTATTCCTCCCTTCACTGCCTAATGTAAACACAGACCTTCATCCTCAACCCGCAAGAGACAAACTCGACCACCCTCTTCATAAATTTTGAGATCCGTAGTCGAGAACACTGCCAACAACAACCTTCCTTTGGTGGGTCTTCTCAAATTCAAAATATCCTCCGATGTCGTACGTTATTAACTACACATTGAATTTGAATCCAATGCAAATGACATTTTCGCTGATTTTGATACTTTGGAGCAATTAAATTGTACAATTTTGTAGCACTAGAAATATTGGGAGAATTAGAAACAAGCAGTGAACAATATCATACTCACTATAAATTCCTTCAATCTCATTTCTCTCTTGAAAATGAGAAAAAAATTTAACATTATTTGATGTTATTAATGTTCCATTTTTCTTATGTTGCATAACTTTTTTATGGTTGTTTTGCGAATTTGGTGGCCTGCACTGATCTTTTATATTTTGGGTGCATAGAGTTTTGAAATTTATAATTGTCTAAGAATTTAGCTTCTTATTTGGACTGAATTGATAATTAGTATTTTCCAGCTAAATATATGGGTTGAAATATGAAGCTGAGGTGAAGAAGGGAGTTACTGGATTATGGAGAAGAAGATTGGAGGGGCGGCAGTTGGTGATGATGGAGGTTCCGTTAGGGTTAGGGGTATTTGTGATAAGTTTTTTAACGGTAGGGGTATATTTGCACTCAAAGTATAACGGAGGTTAAATATAAATAATATTCAAAAGTATAGGGGTATAAATGACCATTTTCCCTATATATAACTGCACATGTTTATCTGGAGTTTGGTCCTAGCCTCATCACTACCTCGCCGAGGTTAGGCCAGACACTAACCAGCACATGGGATCGGTTGTGCTGATACTATACTTTGCACTCTGTGCAGGCATTGGGACAGCATCAGTAGATCGAAATCCAGCCTTCAGTCCACCGAGACATCGAGGTAGCCCTGCAGGCGTCCGTAGGCCCGGTGTCTCCTCTATCTGTTATTATGCTCTGTTATCCCTTGTATTCGAGACAGACAGTGTTACTTTATTTCAAACCATTATATGTAGTAATCTTAGTATCCGTGAATGATGTGACACCAGTTTCTGAGTAGAGGCATATGTGGATTTTCTTATCATTTTGGTTTATTTTGTTTAAGTATTCCGTTTAAATCTCATATTCCGCTGTTATTTAAATGTTTATCACTTGTTATTGTATGTGGTAAAAAGGGATTAAAACAAAAGAGTCAAGAATTTATAATTTCATGGCTTGCCTAGCTTCTATGAGTAGGCGCCATCACGACCCCCGAGGGTGGGAAATTCGGGCCGTAACAAGTTGGTATCAGAGCTCTAGGCTACATATGTCTTACAATTCATGGACAAGCTTAGTAGAGTTTGGGGGATCCATACGGAGGCATCTGTATTTATCCCCAGAGGGTACTGAGTTAGGAAAACTTTGCATTTGTTCTTTCTTGTCGTGCGGTTTGGTTTCTCAATGCTAATCGAATTTCTACTCTATTTTTTCGCAGATGGAAAGAACACGCGCTTCCTCATCTACCAATCAGCAAACTGAGCCCCTAGCAACAACTCCTACTATGGGCAGAGTGCGAGGCTGATGTCGTGCTAGAGGGTGAGGTAGGGGCAGAGCTCAACCTAGGGCAGCAACACCCATAGCGAAGCCTCAGGTTGATTTTGATGACGAGATTCCGGCTCCAGCAGTTCCAGTGGGCCCAACCCAGGTCCCAGAGGGGTTTATTGCTACCCCAGCTCTTTAGATGCTCTGGCCCATCTAGTGGGCCTTATGGAGAGTGTCACCTTGGCAGGTTTATTTCTTGTAGCACCAGCCATCTCTCAGGCTGGAGGAGGAGCCTAGACTCCTGTTAATCACACTCCGGAGCCGGTAGTTCCCCAGTTTCAGAGTCCAGCAGTTCATCCAGTTGGAGCAGCTATGTTTGCCGATGCTTTGTAGAGATTGGATAGGTTCACCAAGCTCTTCACTACTACCTACAGCGGTGCATCTACTGAGGATTCCCAGGATTATTTGGATAGTTGTCATGAGGTTCTTCGGAACATGGGTATTGTTGAGGCCAATAGGGCCCAGCCCCGATGCTATATTCTTCCAGCCAGGCCCGAAGCTGAGGCTTCAGATGTGGTTATCACATGTATTGTTCTAGTTGGTGATAAAGATACTTCAGTGTTATTTGATCCAGGGTCTACATACTCGTATGTGTCATCTTATTTTACACCGTATTTGGTTATGCATAGTAATTACCTGAGTGTCCCTGTATATGTATCTATGTCGGTGGGTGATTCTATCGTGGTAGATCGAGTCCATCATTTTTGTATTGTGGTGATTGGGGATCTTGAGACTCGTGTAGATTTGTTGCTTCTAGACATTTTTGACTTTGATGTTATATTGGGGATGGACTAGTTATCACCTTACCATGCTATCTTGGACTGTCATGCCAAGACTGTTACCTTGCCCTTACCGGGTTTGCCTAGTTTAGAGTGGAGAGGGACTCCTGGTCATTCCACCCGCATTGTTATCTCGTATGTGAAGGCTCAGCGTATGATCGAAAAGGGGTGTTTGGCCTATTTGGCTTCGCGATTCTAGTGCTGAGGTTACCTCTATTGATTCTATGCTTGTTATTCGTGAGTTTCCTAAGCTATTCCCTGCAGACCTGCCGGGTATGCCGCCCGACAAGAATATTGATTTTTGCATTGATGTGGCTCTGTGCACTCAGCCTATTTCTATCCTAACATATCGTATGGCCCCGCTTGAGTTGAAAGAGTTAAAGGGACAGTTGCAGGATTTGCTTGAGAAGGGTTTCATTAGACCTAGTATTTCGCCTTGGGGTGCGCTGGTGTGTATTTGTCAAGAAGAAAGATGGGTCAATGAGAATGTTTATTGATTAACGGTAATTGAACAAGGTAACAATCAAGAATAAGTATCCACTGCCGAGGATCGATGATTTTTTCAATCAGCTTCAGGGTGCTAAGTTATTTTCAAAGATTGACTTGAGATCTGGCTACCATCAGTTGAGGATTAGGGTATCCGATGTCCCTAAGATAGCTTTTCGCACTCGGTACGGGCATTACGATTCTTGGTTATGTCATTCGGGTTGACAAATGCCCCAGCAGCTTTTATAGACTTGATGAACTGAGTGTTCAGGACTTATTTGGACTCGTTCGTGATAGTCTTCATTGATGACACATCGATATATTCCCGCAGCCAGGATGAGCATGAACAACACCTTAGAGTGGTTTTTCAGACCCTGAGAGATAGTCAGTTATATGTGAAGTTCTCGAAGTGTGAGTTCTGGCTGAGTTCAGTTGCGTTTCTGGGTCATATTGTGTCAGTAGAGGGTATTCAAGTTGATCCGAAGAAGATTGAGGCAGTCAAGAATTGTCCTAGACCAGCATCAGCTACAGAGATTTGGATCTTCTTGGGATTGGCAGGCTACTATCATCGTTCGTGGAGGGGGTTTCATCTATTGCAGCCCCGATGAAAATGTTGACCCAGATGGGTGCTCAGTTCAGGTGGATGGATGAGTGTGAGGCTAGCTTTCGAAAGCTCAAGACAGCTCTGAACATGACACCGGTGTGTGGTTTGCCTACAGGTTTAGGGTCTTATACAGTCTATTGTGATGCATCTCGTATTGGGCTTGGTGCAGTGTTGATGCAGGATGGCAAGGTCATTGCCTATGCTTCATGGAAGTTGAAGATTCATGAGAAAAACTATTCGGTTCATGATTTGGAGTTGGGAGCCATAGTTCACGCATTGAAGAATTGGAGGCACTATCTGTATGGCGTGGCATGTGAGGTGTTCACAGATCACAAGAGTCTTCAGTATTTGTTCAAGCAAAAGGAGTTGAATTTGAGGCAGAGGAGGTGGTTGGAGTTGTTGAAAGATTATGACATCACCATTTTATATCATCCGGGAAAGGCTAATATGGTGGCCGATGCTTTGAGTAGGAAGTCAGCCAGTATAGGTAGTCTTGCTTATATTTCAGTCGATGAGAGACCGCCTGCTTTGGATGTTCAGGATTTAGCCAATCAGTTTGTTAGATTGGATGTTTCTGAGCTCAGTCGTATGTTAGCTTGAACAGTCACTCGTTCTTCATTATTGGAGCATATCCGTGATCAGCAATATGATAATCCCCATTTGTGCATCCTTAGGGACACGATGCAGCACGGAGGTGCCAAGCACGTTACCTTAGATGATGATGGAGTTTTGAGATTGCAGGGTCGAGTTTGTGTTCCTAATGTGGATGGGCTCCGAGAGTTGATTTTAGAGGAGGCCCATAGCTCCCGGTACTCTATTCATCCGGGCGCCGCATAGATGTATCATGATTTGCGCCAGCATTATTGGTGGTGGAGAATGAAGAAGGATATCGTAGCATATGTGGCTCGTTGTTTGAATTGTCAGCAGGTCAAGTACGAGCATCAGAGGCCCGGTAGTTTATTTTAGAGGATTAAGCTTCCCGAGTGGAGGTGGGAGCGGATCACTATGGACTTTGTTACTGGACTCCCACAGACTCGGAAGAAGTTCGACGCAGTATGGGTAATTGTTGATAGGCTGACCAAATCAGCACATTTCATTCTTGTGGCAGTCTCCTATTCTTCTGAGAGGCTAGCTGGGATCTATATTTGGGAGATTGTTCACCTTCATGGTGTGCCTATGTCTATCATTTAGACTGAGGTACGCATTTTACCTCGCATTTTTGGAGAGCAGTTCAGCAAGAGTTGGGAATGCAGGTTGAGTTGAGCACAACATTTCATCCCCAGACGGACGGGCAGTCCGAGCGGTCTATACAAATTTTGGAGGATATGCTCAGAGCCTGTGTCATTGACTTTGGAGGCTCGTGGGATCCGTTTTTGCCTTTAGCAGAGTTTGCCTACAACAACAGCTACCAGTCGAGTATCGAGATGGATTCTTATGAGGCTTTATATGGTAGGAGGTATCGGTCTCCAGTTTGATGGTTTGAGCCGGTAGAGGCTCGGTTGTTGGGTACGGATCTGATTTAGGAGGCCTTGGACAAGGTCAAGATCATTCAGGATAGGCTTCTTACCGCTCAGTCCAGGCAAAAGAGCTATGTCGGCCACAAGGTTTGAGATTCGGATTTCATGGTCGGTGAGCGGGTATTGCTTCGTGTGTCGCCTATGAAGGGAGTGATGAGATTCGGGAAGAGGGGCAAGCTTAGCCCTAGGTTCATTGGTCCATTTGACATTCTTGATCAAGTGGGAGAGGTGGCTTATAGACTTGCATTGCCACTGAGCTTATCAGCCGTGTATCCACTATTTCATGTGTCCATGCTTCGGAAATATCACTGTGATCCATCCCATGTATTAGATTTCAGCACTGTCCAGTTGGACAAGGACTTGTCTTATGAGGAGGAGCCGGTGGCTATTCTAGACTGGCAGGTTCGTCATTTAAAGTCGAAGAGTTTTCATTTTGTTCGTGTTTAGTGGAGATGTCAGTCTCCTAAGGCATCGACCTGGGAGTCCGAGTCCGATATGCAGAGCCTTTATCCCCATCTTTTCCCTGACTCAGGTACTTCCTTCTTATGTTTGTTCAAGGACGAACGGTTGTTTTAGAGGTGGAGAATGTTTGCTTTTAATTGAATTTTATATTTTCGAGGTCTTGAAAACCTCATTTAGCATTACCTCGATTTGCATGCGCAGTCCGGGTGCGTAGCCGGTAAGCCTAAATGTGAAAATTTATGAAAATGATAAGTTTTGACTATAAAATGAATAAATTTTACTTCGATCAATGTTTTGGATAAACGGACCTGGACCCATGATTTGACTTTCCTGGAGGGTCCATAGGAAAATGTGGGACCTATGCGTATGCCCGGAATCTAATTCCTAGGTCCCAAGCCCGAGAAATAAATTTTTGAAGGAAATTGTTTTCTAAAATTATTTGAGGAAATTTGAAATGCAATTTGATTATAACACGGTGGCATCAGGCCCGTATTTCGGTTACGGCGCCCGGTACAGGTCTTATATATGATTTAAGATGTTTCTGTGAAATTTTGTGAAAAACGGATATCATTTGACGTGATTCGGACCAAAATTGCTAAATTTGATACTTGATGAAGTTTGAGAAAAGTTCTTGATTTTGAGGTTTAATTCAGTGTTATTGAGGTTATTTTGGCGATTTGATCGCATGGATAAGTTCGTATGATGTTGTTGAGTTAGTACGTGCATTTGGTTAGGATCCCCGAGGGCTCGGGTGTGTTTCGGATGTGATTCGGGAAGTTTTGAACTTAAGGAAAAGTTGCAAATTTTCTGCTACAGGTGCTCAGACCTGTTCTTCATCACGATCATGTGGTCATTCCCGCGATCGCATAAGGTAAATGGGGACAGGGGTGGATTTTTCCATCGTGAACGCGAAGCCAAATTCGCGAACGCAAAGCTTTGGGGCACTGATCATCGCGATCGCGACTGGTGTGACGCGAACGCGTAGTGTTAATTAGAGGGGCCTAGGATTTTGGTATTTCTTCTACACGAACACGTACGTGTGACCGTGAACGCGACGGTCAGGGGGTTCAACCCTTCGCAAATGCATGGAAAAACTCGCGATCGCGTAAGTCAATTTACTAGCAGCCTTCGCGATCGCGATAGTGTTCTCGTGAACGCAATGAATACTGTCACCCAGCACTTAAAATAGTAGCTAAAATGGGATTTGTTCAAAATTTCATAACGTCTTCATCTCAACTCCTAATTGAGCGATTTTTGAAAGAGGATTTCACAACAAATTCATAGGTATGTAATCTTAGACTCATTTCTATTAACAACCATTAGATTTCTAGGCTTAAATCATGTGAATAATAGAAAATTTGGGATTTGGGTAGAGTTAGGGCTTTTTGATTAATTATGATTTAGACCTCGTTTTGGGGTCGAATTCTAGAAATAATTATACATTTGGGCATGTGGGTGAATGGGTGATATGATTTTGGTCCGAACCTCATGTTTTGACCAAGCGGGCCCGGGGTCGATTATTGGATTTTTGGAAAGAATGATTAGAAAGTTATAATTAAGCATTGGAATTGGATTGTTTACCATTTATTGATGTTATTGAATCAATTATGTATAGATACGATTGTGTTGGAGCCAACTTCGAAAAGAAAGGCATTTTTTGAGGATTAAGTTGACAGTGGGAGTTGAGGTATGTTTTCGGTCTAACCTTAGCTTGAGGGATTAGGAGTTGAGTCCTATTTTCTAATTGTTTCTTGTTGAGAACGACATATAGGCATGGTGACGAGTATATATACGTTGGTGTCGAGCATGACCGTGAGTCCTAAACGGATACTTGTTGTATTCTTAAATGATTCTACGAATGCTTTAATGGATGAATTCTTGATAATGAGTAAGGACTTATTTTATTTTCGTGAAAGTTACTTATGATTGAGAGATAACTGAGATGAGTAGAGGTTGAGTTAAGATTGGTTATAGATGATTCTCCCTTATCGGGACGTATATACTTGTACTGTTGAATTCCCTTTCCAGGATAATGTAGTCTATTGTTGACCCCTTGCCGTGACTGTTATTATGATCACTGTTGATATTATATATATGGATCGGGTTGCGCGCTGCAACATCACTATTATATTATATTGGATCGGGTTGCACGTCATAACAGATATTATATTGGATTGGGTTGCACACCGCAACAGATATTATATTAGATTGGGTTGCACACCGCAACAGTTATATATGTGGATCGGGTTGCACGCCGCAATAATATTAAATTATAAAGGATCGGGTTGCGCGCTGCAACAGTAGTATTATTGTTTTGTTGTAGATGTTGAATTGTCCTTCCATATTTTATTAATTTCCTATTGAGTTTGATCTGATCCCCTAAGCATGTATCCCTCCTCCCTTTTAAACTGCTTATTACCCGTTTATTTCCCGCCATAAATATTATATATAACTGCACAGGTTTATCTGAAATTTGGTCCTAGCCTCGTCACTATCTCGCCGGAGTTAGTCCAGACACTTGCCAGCACATGGGCTCAGTTTTGCTAATACTACGCTCTGTACTCTGTGCAGATACTGAGGCAACACTGGAACAGCAGCAGTAGTTCGGAAGCCAGCCTTCAGTCCACCGAGACACCAAGGTAGCCCTGCAGGCGTCTGCATGACCGATGCCTCCTCTATCATTTATTATGCTCTGTTGTCCTTTGTATTCGAGATAGGCAGTGTTACTTTCTTTCAGACCGTTATATGTAGTAATCTTAGTAGTCCATGAATGATGTGACACCAGTTTCTGGATAGAGGCATATGTGGATTTTCTTATTATTGTGGTTTATTTTGTTTAAGTTTTCCTCTTAAATCTCATATTCTGCTGTTATTTAAATGTTTATCACTTGTTATTATATGCTGTAAAAAGGGATTAAAACAAAAGAGTCAAGAATTTATAATTTCATGGCTTACCTAACTTCTACGAGTAGGTGCCATCACGATCCCCGAGGGTGGAAAATACGGATCGTGACAGGTGTTGTATTGATGTGTTATAACTATCTTCTTTACATTTGTGTTTGATCTTTTGATATAAATGGATATATGAAGCTTTAGCTCTATAGTTTGATCTTTTCCAACTCTATAGTTTAGATCTTAGTTGCTCTGTTTCTCTTTTAAGCTTCCGCTATCCTAAACTCAAAAATGTGTGCATGATTGAAGCTATGGTAACAGATTTATGGCATAGTTTAGTTGAGGAGCAAGTAAATGTAAGGTACATTTGAAATCCTCCGATAGTCGATAGCTTTGATAAATGTTGAGTTTTTAAGTCGAAGATGTGTGTATGGTAGAGTTTAAGCTTGAGAGCAGTTGTACTGAAATTTTTTGGTCCAAGTTTCTTCTTTTTGTGATTATGAATTTGTACTAGTTTGCTTTAGTTTTCTTTTAGTGGTTTTTCTTTAAGTTTGACATAAACTTTGATCCCCTACATTTTCATTTGCGCTGGCAGAGTTTGTGCAAATAAGTTCCAATACATGTTAAAGTGTTTTAGTAGATAACGCATTTTTTTTGTTTATTTATTCATTCTTTAGTTCAAATATAAGAATGGATATTTAGAAGTTCTTCCTTAGTTTTAATATCTTTTAAAAGGTTGTTAAAAACATGTTTTAGCTTGAAAAGTTGTGTATCATTGTTGAGTTAGTATTCATGTTAGAGTGAATTTGGTAGTAAAATTAAGCTTGTTTAGAAAGAATGCTCATCTATATATATTTTAAGGAATTCCTGTCGGATAGCAAGTTATCAAATTAAGTTTTTACATGTGCTTTCTAAATGTTTATATGGTAAACTAAAAAGTATATTTCTTTTTTTTGGTCTTAATTTTTCTTAGTAAAAACAAATGTTTAAGTTTAGAAAGATAAGGTTTTGTATTGTTAGCAGTATGAGTTTTAGGTTTTGGTTCAAGAAATTATTTTTCAGGCTAAATAAATTCTAACGTCCCAACATCAATAAAATCCAGCCGCTAATCCATTTGTTTTAGTTAATAACATAAGTGACCCATTGGAATTTTTACATACATATACCATATATCAAACCTTATTACCTTCATTGTTTAAGGATTGTGTTAATTACATTTAGGCATACCAAATTACCATTTATATACCATAATTCAAATTAAGGGTGTAATTATTCCTTCATTTATTGTAGACGTGATTTTAGGACC
>MU771852.1:45648-57145 GCA_026770625.1 Nicotiana glauca | reverse complement strand
CAACACTCCCAAAAAAAAATCATCAAAAGCTATATTAGCTGATCTTCCATCCTTTGATTTGGGTGTTTTAACACCAAAATCAACACCCAAAAACTCACAATCGACGCGTGCAAGTGAACAAACTACTGGTATTTCATCTCCTAGACAAATCCGTGCGAAAATGAGAAGCAAGCATTTGCACGATGTTGATGCTGGTAGAGTTGATAAACTAGTCGAGAAACAACTCAAACGCAAGGGGAAAGAGTTGAGTTTAGATGACGATTTTGTAGATGATTCCCCCAAAGTTCCATCTGTGAAAAAACCCAAGGTATCTCCTTCTTCATCAAAACCAAAAAAGAAGAAACCCTCAAAAAAAAGTACCAAAATTAGTTCACCAAAAAATTTCAATAAAGGTAAACACTATTTATTTTTTGTTGTAAAAATCTGTTGTTCAAGTGTTAATTTAGTGTTCAAGTATTTTTTGTCAAAATATGGTATTGTCCTAATTTTGTAGAATATTTGTCGCAATTTTGTAGGTTTAGTGGAACTGTGATTCCTAGACAGTCTATAAATGTAGTTAGTTCGTAGTTGATTTGTAGTCTGATCGTTAAATTGTAGAGATGATATTTTTCATTTCAACCTGTATTGCTGCTACATTTAACTTCATTCTAAATACAATTAATCTATATTTTGTGAGTTACTTGAAGTAATAGTTATATTCTGTAGATAATGTTTACACGTGCATTGTTCTTCTTTGATTGTTCAAGTGTATTTTGGTAAAATATGGTATTGTCCTAATTTTGTAGATTCTCTGTCTCAATTTTGTAGGTTAATTAGAACTGTGACTCTTAGACAGTGTATAAATGTAGTTAGTTTGTAGTTGATATGTAGTCTGATGGCTAAATTGTAGATATGATATTTTTCATTGTAGCTTGTATAGCTCATATATTTAACTTCATTCTAACTACAGTTAATCTACATTTATGTGAGATACTTGAAGTAACTGTTACATCCTATTGATAATGTTTACATGGGCATTGTTCTTCTGCTATTGTTTTGTAGTTATAGGTGTGGGTAGGATGTTCTTGTTCTAGTTATATTTTGTATTTGTCATGTAGTTATATGTAGATTACTGCTTCCTTTTTATGCAAACTACTAATGTTCATTAATTTTATATTTTCTGCAGAATGGCCCTTACTTTGCACAACAAAATATTGATTATGGTGTGCTTAGATTCCACAGTTTGTGTGATCCTAGCATACCTAGCCAGATACAAGCTTTACTTTCTCCAAATGCTTTAAGGGTTTTAAAAAAAACTTGTTTTGGTTACTTATTAGGTCTCCCCACAATCTATATGCAAAATCAATCACTTCATCTTCTGATGAAGTATGAATTGACAAAGTCTACTAACTCATATTTTTCAGTACTATTGAAGGGTGAAAAATTAAAATTTTTCTTGAGAGAATTTGGGTTGATAACTGGTCTTAATTGTGTGAATAAGTTTTCAGACTATGGTTACACTTCAACCTATGTTAGCCCTTTAATGAATACATATTTTTCGAACAAAGAAAGGGTTGAGAAATGGCATTTGAAAAATGAAGTGACTAATAAAGCATGGGCAAACGATGTGGATGCGGTGAAGTTGTGCATTCTTTATATGTTGGAATTTTTTGTTTGTCCTTCAGATAAAGATCATGTGACTTTCATAGACAAGTTTATGTTCTTTCTAATAGAGTCTGGTAATTTTGAGTCATACCCATGAGGTATCAAATCCTTCAAGCAGGTTATTGAATCTGTCCGACATCGTCTTAATCCCCATGTACATTCTTATCTGATATGGGGATGCTCATTAGCCTTGCAAGTGTGGCTATATGAGTGTTGCTCGTCCGTCAGCTACATTTTTTATTTTCTAGACACACAATGTACCGCTTCACACCATCTAACACAGTATGTATATGATCTGTTGAAGCCCTCACCTACAATTGAAGACCAAACAAAAATAATAATACATCAATCATTAAAATGGATTATCAACAATTTACCTACAATGGAGCAACAAATATATTACAGCTCATCTACAAACTACAATTACCGACAATTTGACTACAGTTTAACTACAATCTGGAAACACTGCAGCTAGTACTTTTTTTTTCTCCTGCACCAAAAAAAAATATCTTACCCTTAGTTTCTGAGATAATATACTGTTGTCTTCCAATTCTTTGTTGTATTTGTGACCAAGGTATGTGAAAGTAACCTTTGCCTTCGATAACTTTTCTTTTGTCCAACGTTCAAGAAGAGTCCTCATATACTTAAGTAGATCAAATATTGGCAGCTCTCTTGCCTCTTTTGTTACAGCATTCAACAACTCGGAAATGTTTGACGTCATAGTAAAAGTTCTATTCACTGTTGCATGTACTCTTGACCATCTATAATAGCCAATATCATATAGGTAAGACTTTACACGCGAGTCTACCTCTTCAATCTTCAACATCCTTTCATTAAATTCATCCAGAGTGCATGACCGTGCTGTAACAAAGTACAATTCATATAATTGTAGATGTCCCTTCTTGAATTTTGACCTTATATTTGTCCATATATGTCACATGCAAGAGTAGTGTGCCATGCCCTGATAGACAACTGATGTTGCCTTCAGTATACTCTCATGCCTATCGGAAACAACACATATTGAAGGTCTTTCACCATATGCCTCCTTGAATTGCTCAAAGAACCACTTCCAAGACGCGTCGTTTTCAGAATCAACCACAGCATATGCCAAGGGCAAAATAGTACCTATATTTTTTAGACATAAAATATAATTAAATAACAACTACAATATATATTGAGAATATAGACAAGTTAACTATATTCTTTTATATAAATACAAAATAACTACAACATAACTACAATTAAACTGCATTTTAAAGACTGTCTACAAAATAACTACAAAATTATTCCATTATTTACCTGCTGCATCCATGGTGCTTGCTGTCAACATAATCCCCCTGTAGGCTGACTTTAAGAATGTCCCATCAACCACTACTACCGGCCTACAATGTTGCCAACCATTTATTGATGTACAAAGAACAACAAATGCGTATAATAAGCAATCATCTGCTGCCTTCTTCAATTTAACAACAGAACCAGGATAATTCTTCTCAAGAATATAAAAATATTTGTGCAATTTGTTGTAGGAGTCACACGGATTCCCTCTCAAAAACTGTAAAGCTTTTTCCTTTGCTCTCCATGCTTGCATGTAGCTTAGGTTCAGTCTATGTTCGGATAACATGTCAGTTTATATGTCCTTTGGTATGTAAACAGTCTTAGGATCACAATACTTTGGAACGACCATGTTACCAACTATTGTTGCAGTACGTTTGCGCTGTATGAATGTTTCGTCCATTAGGCAGCATGTGTGTTGTCGGATGAAACTTTTTATCTTGAACATTGCCGAATCATTAATTGACGTTGCCTTGAAATGCCATTTACAGCTTTCAGCAACACATATAAGCCAGTAGCTTAAAAAAAATACAATATTTACACAAATTTATGAAAACTTACAATTAACTACAAACTGACTACAATTTAACTACAATTTATAAAACCCACCTATCTTCAATAATACACTGATTTTGCTGATATATTATCCACAAATAACTACATACCTTCTATGACTAGATCTTTTTACTCAGAACTGGAACTTGTGCATCACTGAATAATTCTTCATTGCAGTAGCTACTATTTTCTTATCCTGATAAACTTGTCCTTCTTCAATATATGTTTGCGTAGATTCGGTTATTATTTCACTTTGATATTCCTCTATAGCTGGTGAGGATGAAATTTCTAGTAACTTTAGGGATCCAGAAGAACCTGCAGACAATAAATTCATAAATGTAGTTTCTATGTAGATAATTTTGAAAGCAACATTGCTTTATCCTTTTCAGTACTATGTGAGCTTTGTAGTTTAATTGTAGGTAATTGTAGTAATATTGTAGATAACATAGTAACACCATAACTCTCTGCAATGTCGAATCAAATATACTTGCAATGGTGCTTTCATTGGTGATTGCCAATTTCATATTGAAATCTCTTACGCTTATACATAAAGGATACGAACCTAAGTTTTTATTCTCCTTTTTGGTTTCTATATACACACGAACCCCCATATCATTTCTAATCTCCATTGGAGGACAATTCTCGTTCACAATGTATTTGATTTCTATAATTTTATCTGATGTATCAATCAATAATTGTTCTGCAATTGTAGAAATAAGAATTTCGTAGCTTGCATTATCATCTACCACAATGGCATCAACTTTAAAATCTCTAAATCTGCCATAGTTATCCCAATTACCATTCGATTTCAGTATTATTGAGATTTTTGACATGATTTCGTCTAGTTGATAGAAAAAAGACGAAGAACAGATATAGTTTCGACAATTTGAGTACTGATGTCGACGAAGAACAATTTTGTATTCTACAATTTGTATTGCGTTGTAGCATTAGTAAAAGCAATTTGATTATTGGAGCTTCAGTAGCTTGCGTTTTTTGAGAATTGTAGTTGAGTGAGAGAAGAGCGATCTCTTTCCGTTGAGGAAGGAGAGAATTACGCATCAATGAGATCTCCTTCCGTTTCAAAATTCGAATTTAATGTTGACAGAATCATACGCAGATCTGGTGCCTTCATTTTAGCGCATTTTTATGGCAAAATCTACCTATTTTTGGATTGGTATATAATTTGTGGTAAAAGTATGGACTACACTGATAAATAACAAATTATGAATATTTTTGGTAATAAGGTTTGTTATATAGTATAGATAGGTAAAAATCTCTTCTTGTTTTAAGTCAAGGGCTGGTCCAATAGCCAAAGTGGCCCAAAACAGGCCAGCAGTTCAAATACCCAAATAGCTGGCCCATTCCGTTTTAAATTGGCCAACACTAATAAAAGTCAGCCCATTTTTGGTAAGAAGATTGCCCATTCTTTAAAATAATAAGCTGACGCAACTTTTATATTTTTCATTTAATTGTAATGCCTCAATAAAAAGTCAAATTTTTATTTCCCTAAATAACTTTACAACTTAGTTTCTTTTATAATTAATTTAAGGGCTAGGCAATTAGTAGAGACGCTGTAATCTTTTTTTTTTTATTATTCGCGGAATCACTTGCGTAGCGTGATATGCAATATTCAATAAATTAATTCAACAACCTCGTACTATATTCAATAGCTTTAATTATTTTCTAATTTAATTAATCCTTTATTAAAATCGCAGACTCACTTGCGTAGCACGATAATTGATATTTAATTAAATTTCTCAAACGTAGTAATTTCCCCCAAATGTCATAGCATGCTAATAATTTTTTATCATGACAATGGACTCGCTTGTGTATCGCTACTATGACAAAACTAATAAAATTTGTCTCGGTCTCACATTCTTTTGCGTGGTGCGGTTATAATAATTTAATATTATTCAAATCATTCTTCAACAATTTCAAGGAATAAAACCCGATAGGTAAAACATAAAAATTATATAAATTATAGTTTGTCCAAGATTGATTCAAGCCAACTTTTGAGTCAATAAAGCGACCGTGCTAGAACCACGAGATTCGGAAAATGCCTTGTACCTTCTCTCTGATCAACATAATTTCTTACCCGAACTTCATTTTTGCGGACCGATAAAAATATAGTCAAACTTTTCTTTGACTAGGGATTCAAATAAATTGTGACTTAGAACAACCAAAAATCAATTCCAAGTGGTGACTCTGAATAATAAAATAATTTCTATTTCAAAATTGTCACTTCAATTGGAAAAACTCTTTAACCCACAACAATACAATCCATAACATGCATTACATATCTTTTTGGAGGGGTAAAAAAAGGGTGTGACAGGTAGAATTTAGGAATTTCAAAATTTAGGGATATAGACCTCAAATTTAGGTCGGATTTCAAAATCAATTGCGCATTTGGGATCGTGGGTGAATGGGTAATCGGGTTTTGGTCCGAACTTTGAGTTTTGACCAAGTGGGCCTAGGATCGATTTTTGACTTTTTGGAAAAATCTTGGGAAATCTATAATTATGCATAGGAATTGAGTTCTTTAGAATTTATTGATGTTATTAAGTTAATTATGACTAGATATAAGTGGATTGGAAGTGGAACCGAGAGGTAAAGCGGTAATTGAGGTTTGATGTGGTCTAAGTGTTTGGTCTAACCTTAGCTAGAGGGAATAGGTGTTGTTGTCTTAATTGCTACATGTTTAGTTGTTGAGTACGACATATAGATGTAGTGATGAGTATCTATATGTTATTGGGTCATAGCATGCAAATGAGTCTTATACTTGTAACCATTGTTTCTTTTATCTCGTATTGTTAATGCTTAAGCTGGTTACTTTTAATGTTAAATAAGTTTGGTTATATTTTCTTGTTATTGGATAATTATTAAGTATTGACTCACGTTGAGACTTACATTGTGAATTTAACTATTTAAACGAGATTGGTTATAGTTGATTTCCTTGCCGGGATGTTATTATTTCTAGTTTTTGGGTGAGAAAGAGTGTAAAGCACGAAGAGTGATGTCGTGCACGATATTATGAGAGAGTGTTAATATACGAAGGGTGATGGTGTGCCATATTTCTACGAGTATTAATGCACGAAGGGTGATGTCGTGCTATGATTATGAGAGAGTTAATGTATGAAGGGTAATGTCGTGCGTTTATGTTGATTTTCATGGTGAGACGAGAGTAAAAGCACGAAGGGTGATGTCGTGGGCGTGTTACTATATTATCATTTTTGTTGGTTGAAAGTTTGATATTTACCTTGCTTCTTTACTTTATTAATATCAGAATTTGATATTCCCCTCATCATGTTCCCCTTTTCCGTCTTTATTTGTTAAATTTCTATTATTATTATTCCTCGTATATGATTTAACTACACAGGTTTATATTGTTGTTGTACCCTAGACTCTCACTACTTCGCCGAGGTAAGGCTCGACACTTATCAGTACATGGGGTCGGTTATACTGATACTATACTTTGCACTTTTTGTGCAGATTTTGATGATGGACCTTGTGAGTAGAGCTTGAGTTGCTGCCTTCAGTCCACAAGAGACCCGAGGTAGATTTGTCAGCATTTGCAAACCCCGTAGTCCCCTTCCTTCTGTTTGTGACTTCCTGTCTCTTTTCATTTCGAGAACAGTTGTATTTCTTCTAAACCAGTATTTGTAAAAATTCTTAGATGTTCGTGAACTTGTGACACCAGATCATTGGGCTAGTCTTGTTTTAAAACTTTGAGTTGTTATGAAACTTTCGCATTATATATCTGGTTAGCTTTAGTTATTACTTACTCCTGTTTGAGTTAATAATTAATGTGTTAGAATGTTTTCTGTTGGCTTGTCTAGCTTTTAAGAGTATGCTTATTACGATCCCGACGGTGGAAAATGCGGGTCGTAACAATAACAATCCTAGGCAGAGCTTTTCATGTTTAAATTTATTTACATGTCAAAGATTGAATATAAGACATACCTGGTGAAGAGCGTCTCATTTTAAACTTTCTTTAGTAGTGCGAAGATTCTATGCGTATCGACACCGAGATCGATCATTGCTATCAACTCTTTGATCAATTAAGTCCGTAAATATAAGGAACAAAAATATTGGGCTAAATTTTTCTCATAATCTTCAGCTTTAACGTAACGATACAAGGAAACTAATTTTCCTTCTCAAATTATGCTCCCTTTGATTTGTGTAGCTCTACCAAAACTTCTGTACTCTGCTTCGTTTTTCTACCATGATTTATATATACACATATACTTTTCCATTATAAGAATAAATTGATATTATACATAAAATCTTTGTATAAATTAATAATAATCATATTATATATATCACATTTATATTTAATCAAGAGGTATTATTTAATTTTTTACTTCAATTAAAGAAATTTTAATTTGTTCAAAATATTAATTATATTCTCTGTGCTAGCAAAAAATATAATAATATTTTATTTGGACTAATAATTTATATATTTGACTAATTAAATGCTACAATTATCCATTAAAAATAATTAATCATTTAGCAAAGATCAGAACAGTCGTTAGTGTGCGACCCTATATGTTCAATATTAAATCGTGAATAAATTATTCACATCAATATACAAATCAAAGGTGGCATCTAGAACCACTTCTTAACGACCAGATAGAATGAAGTATACAATTTACTTTCAAAAATCAGTAGAAGAGTAATGTAGTAATTCCTTCTGTCCTTATATCTCTAGTTCACCCTAGGATATGGTTCAACAGTCAAATCCGAATAAGCGACCAACTATGTGTTCATGTCTAATGTAATAGACCATTGAATGACCTAAGAAACTCTTTTCTTCTTTCATTCCATTGCCCTAACTAAGGTTCTAACGACCCGACCGGTCATTTTACTTTTAGAACCCTATTCCCCCAAATAAGACTTCTCGCACTTGTTTTTTCTGATTTACGACCTGTGGGTATAGTTGGTTCGGGATTCAGAAGAGTTTGGGCTGAAATATGCTCATTTGATTCCTTAGTATTTTCTTAAAAAGCTAAGTTTTACTTTGGTCAACATTCTGAGCAAACAGCCCTGGATTCGTGTTTTGACTATCTTAGAGGGTATGTACGAAAATATGGGACCTGGGCGTATGCCCAGAATTGAATTTTGAGGTCCCTAGCCCGATTAATGAATTTTTATTAGAAATTATTAATTTAAAATTTTAAGGATTTAAAGAAACTAACTAATGATTGATCACATGAGTATCGGGCTCGTATGTTTGTTTCGGAGCCCGGTACAGGTCCGATATAACATTTAAGACTTGCCCGTAAAATTTGGTGTCAGTCTGAGTAGTTTAAGTGCGTTTCGGCTTGTTAGAGGAAAACTAAGAATTTGAAGTTCATAAGTTGGATTCATTTGGTTTTAGGGGGTGATTCTTAGATTTAGCATTGTTCCGGGCGTTTCGAAGGTTGGAGTAGGTCCATCTCGTGATTTCAGATTTGTCGGTATGTTCAGGCGGGGCTCGGGAGCCCCGAGAGTCAACGGATGAGGCTCGAATGAAGTTAGAAATGTTGAGAAGTTCTAAAGCATCTACTTCTATCATAACCGCACATGCGGTTGGTCGACTGCAGGTGTGAGACCGCAGAAGCGGTTATAGTCTCGCAGATGCGGCCTAGAGCTGGCCAGGTCAAACCGCAAAAGTGTCCCTCTAGCCGCTTTAGAGGTGACGCAGATGCGGCTTCAAGACCGCAGAAGCGGTCCCAACTCTTTTAGACAAATTCGCAGATACGGTCTCCTTTCATAGATGCGAGACCACAGATGCGGTCCCTTGACTGCAGATGCAAAAAATGCTGAAGCAGTGAGCTTCATTTAGTATGAGCTTCAGCCATTTTTGACCATTTGGCACACGGGTATTGAGCGACTTTGGAGCTCTTGAGAAGGGATTTCCATATAGCATCGTGAGGTAAGTTCATCCCCCTTATTTCTAAGTTTAACATTCGAGTGTTGGGTAGTTTAACACCTAAATATTTGGAGAAATCAAGGGGTTAGAGCTAGACCTAGGGTTTTAATAAAACTCAGATTTTACAACGAAATTGGATATGAAATGAAGTAGAAATCACATATTATTGATCCTTAGGTTATAGAGGACAACTTCCTTCGTAAAATTTTGGAATCCGGCCCGTGGGCCCGGGGTCAGATTTTAGGAAACTTGTGGTAAGGGTTGGGAAATTTCTTAAATAGCTAAGTGCAATATTGTGAACTTATATTGATTAGTTCCTACCTCATTTGTATCGACCCGACTAGTCGTTTCGAGCCCTAGCGCGTCGTCCAGCAGTCTGAGGCCATGAGCAACTTCATTTCAAGTATTGTGACTTGTCCGCATGGTCGGAATTTAAATTCAGGAAGATCGGAGTAAAATTTAAATGAAAACTCTCCTTTGAGAAACTTAAAGTTGAAAGAATGAACTAGGATTGGAAATTTGAGTAAAAGACCTCGGAATCAGGATCTCAAGGTTCCAGTAAGTTCGTATGATGATTTCGGACTTGGGCGTATGCCCGGATTGGCTTTTGGATAACCCGGGAGCGTTTTGGCACCTATTGTGGAAGTTAGCAATTTAGAACGAATTTTTTAAGTTTGGCTTGAAGTGCATTTCAGTGTTATCGATGTCCGTTTGGGATTCCGAGTCTGTGAATAGCTCCGTATGGTTATTCTGGAGTTGGGAGCACGATCGGAAGTGAATTCGGAGGTCCGTAGGTCATTTTGAAGCCATTTGGCTAAAGATAAAAAATTAAAGGTTTTTGAGAAGTTTGACCGGAGGTTGACTTTTTGATATCGGGGTCAGAATCCAATTCCGAAAGTTGGAGTAGGTCCGTAATGTCAAATATGATTTGTGTGCAAAATTTGAGGTCAATCAGACGTGATTTGATAGGTTTAAGCATCGGAAATAGACGTTGGAAAGTTCAAAGTTCATAAAGCTTGAATCGGGGTATAATTCATGGTTTTAGCGTAGTTTGTTATGATTTGATGCCTCGAGCAAGTCCGTAATGTGTTTTGGGACTGGTTGGTATGATTGGTTGGGGTCCCGGGGGGGGCTCGGGTAGATTTCGGGTGGTTACGGATCAAAAAATGGATTTGAGAAAAGCTGAGGTTTGCTGGTTGCTGGTGTTTCCGCTTCTGCGGAAAAGGGACCGCAGAAGCAGCCCCACATAAGCGGAATAGGAGCTGCAGAAGCGGTTTATGGTCGAGGCTTGGAGACCACATATGCGGTCAAGGATCCACAGAAGCGGGACCGCATCTGCGGAGGTAAGATTGCAGAAGCGGAAGAGAGGGCTTTGGGAAGGACCGCAGATACGGTCAAGGCTCCGCAAAAGCGGAACCGCATCTGCGGTGGTATAATCGCAGAAGCGAAAAGGGGGCTAAGCCAGGGAAGCTGCGGAAGCGGCCTACTGTCCGCAAAAGCGAAGCCGCATAAGCGGCTATAATTCCGCAAAAGCGGAAGTGACTGGATGCAGGGGCTTGTTTTAAATAGGAATTTTGGTTCATTTCACCCATTTTGCATGGCTTGGGGGCGATTTTTGGAGAGCTTCAAGGGGGGATTTCATCATCAATATTAAGGTAAGTCACTCCTATTTATTTCCAAGTTAAATATAAGACTATAACATGGATTTAGGCATGAAAATTAGTATAAAAATTTGAGGTTTTCAACCTAGAAAATTATAATATTGGATTTTAGCCACAATTTTGAGTATCGAATTAAGAGAAAATCATATATTTGAGTTCCTAAGGTCATGCGTAACCTTTATCTTTGAGAAATTTCGAATTCCGGGCACGTGGGCCCGAGGGCATTTTGGTCAACTTTTCGTTCGGAGTTAGGAATTGTTATAAATTGGGCTGTAAAGTATAATTTAGCGTATATTAATGGGTTTATATTATCGTTGGCTAGTTTTGGAGCATTGTGCGTTGATGCAAGTCTTCGGAAGAATGTAGAATGCCGGTTGTGGATCTTCGGAGCGAG
>MU771852.1:0-38696 GCA_026770625.1 Nicotiana glauca | reverse complement strand
TATTGGCCTAGTTTGGCACGATCAGGATCGACTTGAGGTCGGTGGATGGATTTAAATGTGAATTTGGGCTTTATAGTAGGCCAGTTGTGTTCGTTTCAGTAATGCGCTCCTTATGGAGTAGTCAGGGTGTCATCTCATTGTCAGATATTTCATAAAGTGATACATTGCACCGTGTGAGTTTTGAGACGGCCAGAGTAATTGTGTATGTGTTAAGATTCTGCGTTGCGATGGTGTTATGTGAGCAGGATGGCTCATGAGATTTAGATCTTGTATCGCACCTCAGTTGTGCTTGAGTTTTGTAGCCTATAGAGCTATATGCTTCCTCAGGGATGGTGTTATGCACTTAGCGTTCTTGCGATTGAAATTCGATGTTTTGTTGTAATGAGCAAGTTAGCTCGATGTGTATCTCCTTATGTGAGTTCTACGTGTGGATCGGGTGGCACGCCACCATGGTTATATTGTGAGGATCGGGTGGCACGCCGCCATGGTTATATTGTGAGAATCGGGTGGCACGCCGCCATGGTTATATTGTGAGGATCGAATGGCACGCCGCCATGGTTATGCTGTGTGGATCGGGTTGCACGTCGCAACAATGTGATGATGAATGTAGCTTTCTATATGCTAATTTTGTATGTCCTGCTTCCTAATTTCTAAGCAAAGTCCGTAGTAGTGCGGGAGTTAGGTAATTCCTTCCAGAGTTCGATTTCCTGTTTGTGTTGTGTTCGGATTGGTGGCCTATTGGCACATTGTGGCGCCATATGAGACTTGTGATCGCATTCGGAGTGGCTTATTGCCGAGCAGTTTGTACTGGGTAAGATGAGATTGTGGGATTTAGGATCAGTGCAATCTGATTATACAAAGTATATTAAGGAGCTAAGACCATTAGATGGTTCAGAAAGAGGCAATGACTCATGTCAGAGGACAGACCCAATGATTTGTTGATTCAACAGTTGGTTATGAATTTCGGCATCCTCTCTTCTGCCGTGTCGGTGTTGTAAAGGTTAAATCAAGACCCATGTAGGTCAGGAGGTGCAATCCGAGCATTGGATTCGTGGAATTTTGATTAATTCAAACAGAAATGTTATTGTGGTCCTATGAGTAAAGTGATGCAAAGTGTGAATTCAGCAGAGTTATGTAGTCATGTTTGAGTACACCGTATAGTGATTGATACGGTGATCGTATGATTGGAAACAAGCCTGGCATAGAATTTCGGATGTTGGAATTGGGCTCTAAGGCTTATTTGCTTGAATAAAAGGGAATATCTTCAGAATTTATCAAGCCAACGTGCTCAGCTAAGTTGTGGTAGCATGGGGAGGTGCATGAGAAGTTAAACATCAATTTCAGACTACTTCAGTATAGTTCTCAGCACGTTCGAGGACGAACGTATGTTTAAGTGGGAGAGCATGTAACGACCCGACCAGTCATTTCGAGCCCTAGTATATCGTCTAGCAGTCTGAGGCCATGAGCAGCTTCATTTCAGCTATTGTGACTTGTTCGCATGGTCGGAATTTAAATTCAGGAAGATCGGAGTTAAATTTAAATAAAAACTCACATTTGAGAAGCTTAAAGTTGAAAGAATGAACTAGGATTAGAACTTTGAGTAAACGACCTCGGAATCAGGATCTAAAGGTTCCAGCAAGTTTGTATGATGATTTCGGACTTGGGCGTATGCCCGGATTGGGTTTTGGATAAACCCGGAGCGTTTTGGCGCCTATTGTGGAAGTTAGCATTTTAGAACGAATTTCTTAAGTTTGGCTTGAAGTGCATTTCAGTGTTATCGACGTCCGTTTGGGATTCCGAGTCTGTGAATAGCTCCGTATGGTGATTCTGGAGTTGGGAACGCGATCGGAAGTGAATTCGGAGGTCCGTAGGTCATTTTGAAGCCATTTGGCTAAAGATAGAAATTTGAAGGTTTTTGAGAAGTTTGACCGGATGTTGACTTTTTTATATCGGGGTCGGAATCCAATTCCGAAAGTTGGATTAGGTCCGTAATGTCAAATATGACTTGTGTGCAAAATTTGAGGTCAATCGGACGTGATTTGATAGGTTTAAGCATCGGAAATAGAAGTTGGAAAGTTCAAAGTTCATAAAGCTTGAATCGGGGTGTAATCCATGGTTTTAGCGTTGTTTATTATGATTTGAGGCCTCGAACAAGTCCGTAATGTGTTTTGGGACTGGTTGGTATGATTGGTTGGGGTCCTGGGGGGCCTCGGGTGGATTCCGGGTGGTTAACGAATCAAAAAATGGATTTGAGAAAAGTTGAGGTTTGCTTGTTGCTGGTGTTTCCGCTTCTGCGGAAAAGGGACCGTAGAAGCGGCCCCGCAGAAGCGAAATGGGAGCCACAGAAGCGGTTTATGGTCGAGGCTTGGAGATCGCAGATGCGGTCAAGGATCCGCAGAAGCGGGACCGCATCTGCGGAGGTAAGATTGCAGAAGCGGAAGAGCGGGCTTTGAGAAGGACCGCAGATGCGGTCAAGGCTCCGCAAAAGCGGAACCGCATCTGCAGTGGTATAATTGCAGAAGCGAAAAGGGGGCTAAGTCAGGGAAGCCGCGGAAGCGGCTCCGCAAAAGCGGAAGTGACTAGAGGCAGGCTTGGGGGTGATTTTTGGAGATCTTCAAGGGGGGATTTCATCATCAATATTAAGGTAAGTCACTCCTATTTATTTCCAAGTTAAATACAAGACTATAACATGGTTTAGGCATGAAAATAAGTATAAAAAATTGAGGTTTTGGTTGAAAACTTAGAAAATTGTAATCTTGGATTTTAGCCACTATTTTGAGTATGGAATTAAGAGAAAATCATATATTTGAGTTCCTAAGGTCATGGGTAACCTTTATCTTCGAGAAATTTCGGATTCCGGGCATGTGGGCCCGAGGGCATTTTGGTCAACTTTTCGTTCGGAGTTAGGAATTGTTATAAATTGGGTTGTAAAGTATAATTTAGCGTATATTAATGGGTTTATTTTATCGTTGGCTAGTTTTCGAGCATTGTGCGTTGGTGCAAGTCTTCGGAAGAATGTAGAATGCTGGTTGTTGATCTTCGGAGCGAGGTGAGTCTCCTTTCTAATCTTGTGAGGGGAAATTTACCCCATAGGTGAAGTAAATGATTATGTGCTCCTATTTGTGGGGGCTACGTACACACGAGGTGACGATAGTCCGTGCGTAGCTACTATTATGCTATTGTCCGGGTAGTCTAGGACCCAAAGAGCATGTTATACATGGATTATAGTGAACCCATTTATGGTTTGAACTGTCTAAATCACATTAAATTATTAAATGAATTTCAAAGGGGTTAAGCTTCACTTCTTAAAATTGTTAAGGGAGAATTGGTTTTATTTGAATAAATATTCCCCGATAAATTCTTATTTGACTGATTAAGCATGTACTTTATGTGTGTGTCTGCGTCGCATGGATGAATAGCGAGCAGGATATATGTTTAATTATGGAACGGGCTGAACGCCTCGGTGATAATAGATGCATCTATGGTTCGTGCGGCTCGACCCTCGGCAGTGCACAATTTACATTCTGTTGGAGCGGGTCGTCGACCTCGGCATGATTTGCGCATGTTTAGGCGGGATAATCACTCAGTACACGTTAATTACGTACTCATACTACACTTCTGTGCATTTATATATACACCTCTAGCAGCCTATTGGGTGTAGCAGCATGGATGACGCTGGGACTAGGTGAGCTGCATCATTGAGGCGACCGCAGCTAGAGTAGTTCCTTCTAGTGTACTGTATTTACTTTTCGTCCATTGTATTCCGGACGGATATTGTATTTTATTTCTCTTATCAGTAGTTGCTCATGTACTTGTGACACCGGGTTACTGGGATGGTTTTCAACGGATTTGTACTAGTTGTTATTAATTAAAATTTGAATTCAAATAGTGAACTTTTATTTATAAAAATGGAAGGAAAAACCAAAGATTTTCAAAAGTATTAAAAGAGGAATTTATTGATGAGTTAGTTGGCTGGCCTGACAGAGGTGTCCGGCGCCACCACGACCCTTAGTGATTTTGGGTCGTGACATCATTTAACTAGTTTTGGATCGTTCGGCTCCGAATTTAAGGTTTGGGCTCATTCTTGGTATTGGAAGTGCACTTTGGAGCGAGGTGAGTCTCCTATCTAACCTTGTAAGAGAGAATTGTCCCCCTAGGTGTAATAATTGAATAATTTTCCACTAAATACAGGGGCTACGTACACACTTGGTGATGAGAGTCCGTGTGTAGCTACTATTATGCTTAAGTCCGGGTAGTTTAGGACCCTAAAGCATGTGTTATGTGATGTTCTTGTGACTCTATGATTAATCTGATATTTTCCTAAACAATGTTGAATATGGTAAATAGATCTAATAATTGGAACACTACTTTCTTTCCCCTATTAAAGAGAAGTTGATAATTTGTGAGTACTTGCTCTCCTAATGACTATTCTCTCTACGTGTTGTTGTATTTAAATACATTTGACTGCGTCGCATGTATGATTTGCGAGCGGGGTAATAGATGCATCTATGTTTCACGTTGTTCGAACCTCCGGCAGTGCACACTGTATTTTTATGTTGGATCGGGCGGTACGACCTCGACACTACTTGCGCATGTTTATTGATTGGCATTTACTGTGGATGAAAATTTGTTATATGCCCGGAATATAAATGGCTAACTATGATAACATCTAGTAAGGGACTTGTTGCTTCATGCTATAGACTGTTAATTATTGTGCTATCCATGCTTTGTATATCACTTATCATGTTATTTGACCCTAGTAGGTGTCATGTCGACCTCTCATCTCTACTTCTTCGAGATTAGACAGGATACCTAGTGGGTACATATTATTTATGTACTCATACTATCCTTCTATACTTAATTGTACAGGACCTGAGGCAGGTACATCTGGTTACCAGGCTGGTGCGTACCCTTGACCGACCGGGATTCCACAGTGAGCTGCTCCCTTCCTATGTCGTTCAGCAGCCCGATGGAGTCTTTTCTTTACTTTTATCTATCTACTCTATTTCAGACAGTAGGATAGTATTACTTTTTTGTATATTCTACTAACTGCCCACGCACTTGTGATACCAGGTCTTGGCACACACATTAGTAGACTATTATTTTGGGGTTGTATAATTATTTTTGGCTCATTATTGATCATTTCTCATTTTTAACTTTAACTTAAGGAATTGCTGCACTTATCTTTGGTGAAAGTAAAATAAGAACTTAATTATATATCTGCTTTGGCTTGCCTGACAATGGTGTTGGGTGCCATCACGATCTATTAATGAAATTGGTCATGATAACACGATATCAGAGCACTAGGTTGACATAGGTCTCACAAGTCATGGGCAAAACTAATAGAGTCTTGCAGATTGGTACGGAGACATCTGTATTTATCTTCGAGAGGCTATAGGGTGTTAGGAAGACTACTCTTTATTCATTTCTATTGTGCAGTGGTTGTCATACTAAACTTCCCTCTTCTATTCTTTCATAGATGGTGAGGACACGTACAACTGATGTTCCAGACCCGGGTGGGGCTGCTATCCCTGTTATGAGCGGCCAAGGCAGAGGCTGGGGGAGGGCAGCGGCCCGAGGTAGGGGAAGAGGGCATCCTAGAGCTATCCCAGTAGTACCACTAGAAGATCCTGCGAGAGATCCTATTATCGAGGAGCGTGGCGAGGTGCTCTCAGCTGACCCTACCCGGCAGGCTTTATGATAGCACTGGGATTCCAGGAGGTCATGGGTCGTATGCTATGATTCATGGACACCATGACTCAAGCTAGTTTATTTCCAGCAGATCATGCTACATCACAGGCAAAAGAGGGAGAACAGACCCCTACTGCCCGGGCTCATGGTCATGCAGATGCAGCGTATTAGACTCCGGGTGCACTACCTGCGGAGGGGGCTCAGCCAATTATTGTAGTGATACCCGAGCCCAGACCAGCTGCGGATAGTGACCCGCAGAAGTTGTTGGATAGATGGACTAGACTTTACCCTCCTTTCTTTGGGGGTGAGCATCGTGAGGATGCGTAGGACTTCATTGATAGGTGCAGGGATAGACTGCACAACATGATGATATTGAAGTTGCATGGGGTTGACTTCATTACTTTTTAGCTAGAGGGTAGGGCCCGTAGATGGTGACAGTCTTATATTCTGGGCAGACCAGCAGGTTTTCCCCTATCACTTGGAGTCAGTTCACGTAGTTGTTTTTGTATAGGTACATTCCGCCCTCTGAGAGGTAGCTGCGATATCAGTTTGAGTAGTTTGAGCAGGGTCAGATGTCCATGACCGATTATGAGGAAAGGTTTTCTAAGTTGTCCTGCCAGGCATTAATGATAATTCCTACTGACGCAAAGAGAGTGCAGAGGTTTGTTGCAGGGTTGCATTTAGGCATTAGGGCCAACATGGCCCGAGAGGTGTAGATAGGGACTTCTTATTAGCTAGTGGTAGAGATTGCTCGAAGGATTGACGGCTACCGTGTGAGAGGTAGAGAGCATAAGCAGCAAGACAAAGGGCCCGATTCTCCAGAGAGTTTATAGGTGTCCCGGCTAGGGGTAGAGGCCAGTTTGGGAGGGGTCAACCCAGCAGTCCCCCACATATAGAACCACCACCATTCTTAGGGTGCTCCAGCGTGCCCCTATTTCAGTGCCATACCAGAGAGCTCTTATCGCCCGCCACCTATTCAGGGTTTCTCCAATGGGCATTCAGGTCCCCAGGGTTCTTCTAGTTCCTATTCCAATGCTACATCAGAGAATTTATACCGTCCTTCAGCCATTTTTAGTTCCTCCGGTGGGTATTCAGGTCATTAGGGCCTGGCTTCTAAATAGCAGGCTATGGTACCCAGAGTTTGCTATGAGTGTGGAGACCCAGGCCATATGAAGAGGACCTATCCCCGACTTCGGGGCAAGGCAGTACAGGAGGATCAGCAACCTATAATTTAAGCACCAGCTACCCCGCCACCTAATGGTGGATGGCAGACTTGTAGGGGCCATCCTAGAGGTAGAGGTCAGGCAGGGAGAGGTCAACCAACTACTGCTCAGTTAGTTGGAGGCCAGCCAGCCCGCCCTCCAGCAAGATTTTATGCCCTTCTAGATAGGCAAGATGCATTGGCCTTAGATACCGTCATCACAGGTATTATTTCCGTTTGTGACAGAGGTGCTTTAGTATTGTTTGATCCAGGGTCTACCTATTCATACATGTCATCTCTGTTTGCTCATTTTCTGGTTGTTACTCCTGAGCCCTTGGGCACTCCTATTCATGTTTCCACTCCTGCGGACAATTTTGTGGTTGTGGATCGGACCTACCGGTCATGTGTGGTCACATTCTATGGTTTTGAGACTAGATCAGATCTCATGTTGCTTGATATGATTGATTTTTACGTTATCCTAGGCATGGATTGGTTATCTCCGTATCACACCGTCCTAGATTGCCATGCCAAGACTATTACTTTAGCAATGCCAGGGTTTCCAGGGTTGGAGTGGAAGATCTCCAAAGTTGATATATCTAGTCGGGTTATCTCTTTCTTGAAGGCTCAATAAATGGTCGAGAAGAGGTGTTTGGTATATTTGTCTTATGTTTGGGACACCACCGTAGAGACTCCAATGATTGATTTAGTTCCAGTAGTTCTGGAGTTCGCGATGTGCTTCCTTCTAATCTTCCTAGCATGCCACCGGATCGTGATATTAATTTCTGTATTGATTTGGCTCCAGGCACCTAGCCTATATCTATCCCACTGTATTAAATGGCTCCAAAGGAGTTGAAAGAGTTGAAGTAGCAGCTTTAAGAGTTGTTACAAAAATTATTTGTCAGGCCCAGTGTTTCACCTTAGGGCGTACCAGCGTTATTTGTGAAGACAAAAGATGGGACTATGCAGATGTGCATTGAGTACTGCCAGTTGAACAAGGTTACTATCAAGAACAAGTACCCGTTGACGCGCATCAATGATCTGTTCGACCAATTGTATGGTGCTAGGGTGTTTTCTAAGATCGACTTGAGGTCGGGGTACCATCAATTGAGGATTCAGGACTCGAATATTCCAAAGACCGCATTCCGAACGAGGTATGGCCATTATGACTTTTTGGTGATGTCCTTTGGCTTGACTAACGCCCCAGCAACATTTATGGACTTGATGATCAGAGTGTTCGGGCCTTATATTGATTCCTTTGTCATCGTCTTCAGTGATGACATCTTGATATACTCCCGTAGCCTGGGTGAGCACGAGTAGCATTTAAGGGTAGTGCTTCAGACCTTGCGAGAGAAGAAGCTATATGCTAAATTCGCCAAGTGTGAGTTTTGGCTAGAGTCAGTGGCATTCTTAGGCCATATTGTGTCAGGATAGGGTGTTAAAGTGGACCCCAAAAAGATTGAGGCAGTTCAGAGTTGGCCCCGTCCTGCCTCGGTGACAGAGATCAGGAGCTTCTTGGGATTAGCAGGCTATTACAAGCAATTGGTGCAGGACTTTTCATCTATTATATCACCTCTAACTAGATTGACCCAGAATTGTGCTCCTTTCCACTGGTCCGATGATTGTGAGGCAAGCTTTCAGAAGTTCAAGACAGCCTTGACTACAACACCAGTTCTTGTGTTTCCTTCCGGTTCAAGGATGTACACGGTATATTTCGATGCTTCACGCATTGGATTGAGGTGTGTATTGATGTAGGAGGGGCGAATTATTGCCTATGCTTTGTTCCAGCTGAAGATTTATGAGAAGAATTATCTTGTGCATGATTTAGAGTTGGCCACGATTGTTCATGCTTTTAAGATATGGAGGCATTATTTGTATAGGGTGTCATTTGTGTGGTTTATACTGATCATCCCAGCCTACAACATTTTTTCAAGTAGAGGGATCCTAATTTGAGGCAACGTAGGTGGCTTGAGTTACTGAAGGATTATGACATCACCATTCTTTATAATCTGCGCAAGGTAAATATGGTCGCGAATGCCTTAAGCAGGAAAGCGAAGAGCATAGGTAGCTTGGCATTCATTCCAGTAGAGGAGAGGCCCTAGCTTTGGATATTTAGTCATTGGCTAACAGACTTATGAGGCTGGACATTTTAGATCCTAGCCGAGTTCTTGCATATGTGGTTGCTCAGTCTTTATTATTGGGGCAAATCAAGACCCAGTAGTTCGATAATCCACATCTGGCGGTTCTCAGAGAGGCAGTTCTACATGGTAGTGCCAAGGAGGTTTATATTGGCGAGGATGATGTTCTACGACTCCAGGGTCGCTTGTTCCTAATATTGATGGTCTCTGAGAGAGGATCCTGGATGAGGCTCATAGTTCGCGGTATTCTATTCATTCGGGTGCGACGAAGATATACCATGTTTTGAGGTAGCATTTCTAGTGGTAGAGGATGGAGTATGTGCACCAGAGACCGGGCGGCCTACTTCACCGGATGCCTATACCAGAGTGGAAGTGGGAGCACATTACTATGGATTTCGTAGTTGGGCTGTCCTAGAACTTGCAGAAGTTTGATGCAGTATGGGTCATTGTGGATAGGTTGACCAAGTCGGCACATTTTATACCGGTTGTGACTACTTACACTTCATAGAGGTTGGCTCAAATTTACATTCGGGAGATAGTCCGGTTGCATTGTGTGCATATCAGATAGAGGCCCTCAGTTCACTTACCACTTCTGGAGAGCTATTCAGGGTGAGTTGGGTACCCGCATGGATCTTAGCATAACATTTCATCCATAGAGCGACATGCAGTCGGAGCAGATAGTTCAGATCTTGAAGGACATACTCAGAGCATGTGTGATTGACTTTGGAGGGCAGTGGGATTAGTTCTTGCCTTTGGCAGAGTTTGCTTATAACAACAGCTACCAGTCCATCATCGAGATGGCTCCATTTGAGGCCCTGTACGGGTGGTGATGTTGTTCTCATATTGGGTGGTTTGAGCCTGGTTAGGCTAAGTGATATGGTACAGACTTGGTGAAAGATTCCTTGGATAAGGTGAAATTTATTCAAGAAAATCTTCGCACAGCTCAGTCCAGACAGAAGAGTTATGCGGATTAGAAGGCGCGTGATGTATCATTTATGCTTGGCGAGAAGGTCCTTTTGAAGTCTCGCCAATGAAGGGAATTATGAGGTTTGGGAATAAGCACAAAGTAAGCCAAGATTCATTGGCTCATTTGAGGTGTTGAGGAGATTTGGGGAGGTAGCCTACCCCCAGCTTATCAAGATTTCATCCGGTTTTCCACTTATCCATGCTCCGGAGGTATCATGCCGACTTGTCCCACGTGTTGGACTTCCGTACTATTCAGCTGGATGAGAGTTTGGGTTATAAGGAGGAGCCAATTGGCATTGTTGATAGATAGGATCACCAGTTGAGATCCAAAAGAATTTCGACGGTGAAGGTCTAGTGGAGGGGCCAACCAGTCGAAGAGGCGACCTGGGAGTCCGAGGAGGACATGCAGAGCAGATATCCACACTTATTCTGCACCTCAGGTACTTTTCTATGTCCGTTCGAGGACAAACGTTTGTTTAAGAGGTGGAGCATGTAATGAACCGAACGGTCGTTTTGGTTTTAGAACCCCGTTCCCTTAAATAAGACTTCCCGCACTTGCTTCATCTGATTTACGACTTACGGGAATGGATGGTTCAGGATTCGGAAGAGTTTGGGCTGAAATATGCTCATTTGATTCCTTAGGATTTTCTTAAAAACCTAAGTTTGACTTTAACATTCTGAGCAAATGGACCCGGATTAGTGTTTTGACGGTCCCAGAGGGTTTGTAGGAAAATATGGGACCTAGGTGTATGCCCAAAATCGAATTTCGAGGTCCCTAGCCCGAGTAATGAATTTTTATTAGAAATTGTTAATTTAAAATTTTAAGGATTTAAAAAAACTAACTAATGATTGATCACATGGATATTGGGCTCATATGTTGGTTTTGGAGCCCGGTACATGTCAGATAAAGCCTTTAATACTTGCCCGTAAAATTTGGTGTCAATCCGAGTAGTTTAAGTGTTTTTCGGCTCGTTAGAGGAAAATTAAGAACTTGAAGTTTATAAGTTGGATTCATTTGGTTTTAGGGGGTGATTCTTAGATATAGCATTGTTTCGAGCGTTTTGAAGGTTCGAGTAGGTCCGTCTCGTGATTTCAGACTTGTTGATATGTTCGGGCAGGGCCTGGGAGCCACGAGCGTCAAATGGACGAGGCTCGAGTGAAGTTCGAAATGTTGAGAAGTGCTGAAGCATCCGCTTCTGTCATGTAACGACCGGACTAGTCGTTTTACTTGTAGAATCCCGTTCCCTTAAATAAAACTTCTCGTACTTGCTTTAGCTAAATTACGACTTATGGGGATGGTTGATTCGGGAGTTGGAAGAGTTTTGAGTGAAATATGTCCAATTGTTTCTTTAGGATTTTCTTAAATGACCAAGTTTGACTTTGGTCAACTTTTTGGGAAAACAGACCCGGACTCATGATTTGACGATCCCGGAGGGTCCGTAGGAAAATATGGGACCTAGGCATATGCCCCTAATCGAATTCTGAGGTCCCTAGCCCGAGTAATAAATTTTAATTTGAAATTGTTAATTTGAAGTTTTAAATAATTAAAGAAACTAAGTAACTATTGATTTCCTAGGTATCGGGCTCGTATTTTGGTTTCGAAGCTTGGTACATGTCCGAAATATCAGTTAAGACTTGCCTATAAAATTTGGTGTCACCCGAGTTGTTTAAGGGCGTTATGACCCGTTAGATGAGAATTAAGAACTTGAAGTTTATTAGTTTTATTCATTTGGTTTTAGGGGGTGATTCCTAGATTTAGCATTGTTTTGAGTGTTCCGAGGGTTCGAGTAGGTCCGCCTCGTGATTTTGAACTTGTCGGTATATTCGGGCGGGGCCCGGGAGCTTCGAGCGTCAAACGGACGAGGCTCGAGTGAAGTAGAAATTTGGAGAAAGGGCTGAGTTTGCTGCTTCTGTCATAACCGCATCTATGGTTCTAGGGCCGCAAATGCGGGACCGCAGGTGCGGTCATGACTCCGCAGAAGCGGCCAGGGGCAATCCAGGCCAGAATCGCAGAAGCGGCTTCCTAGCCGCAGATGCTGGCCTCTGACCGCAGAAGCGGTCCCAACCACTTTTGCACAGTTCCGTAGATGCGGCTCTCCTTTCGCAGGTGCGGGACCGTAGATGCGGTCCTCTAACCACATGTGCGGAAATCGTTGTGAAGTGAGGTTCATTTAATTCGAGTTCAAAGACCATTTTTATCATTTTACACTCATCCTTTGGGCGATTTGGAATCTCTTGAGAGAAGGGTTCCGCTTAGCATAGCAAGGTAAGTTATTCCCACTCATTCTTAGTTTAAATACATGTATATTAGGTAGATTAAACACTAAAAACTAGGTGAAATCAAAGGGTTAGATCTAGACCTAGGGTTTTGGTTAAACTAAGATTTGACCACGAAATTCGTTATGAAATGAACTAGAAATTATATATTATTGATCCTTAGGTTGTAGAGAACAACTTTCTTCGAAAAATCTCGGAATTCGGGCACGTGGGCCCGCAGTCGAAATTTAGGAAACGTGTGAAAAAGGTTGGGAAATTACTTAAATATTTAGAATTCGATCATGTAGCCTATATTGGCTAGTTCTTACTTCATTTAACTTGTTTGTGATCGTTCGGCTCTGAATTGAGGGCTTGGGCTTGTTCTTGACATTGGAAGTGCTCTTTGGAGCAAGGTGAGTCTCCTTTCTAACCTTATAAGAGGGAATTGTCCCCATAGGTAAAATAATTGAGAATTTGCTACTAAATATGGGGCCTACGTACTAGGTGACGAGAGTCCATGCGTAGCTACTATGATATTAATTTCTTGGATAGTTTAGGACCCGCATCATGCCTAATTTGTGATTACCTTGATATTAACTTGCTAATATGATCATTTACGATATGCTAGATACTTGGGAGACATAAAAGTGAACATGCAAACTTGTTAAACCCTTGTAAGAATTTATTTGTATATAAATGCGCCTTCGTGTTTATTCTTGATGTTTTCTTGATATTTATGGATCGGACCGATCGCCTCGGTGTAAATAGATGCATCTATGGTTCGCGCCGACCCACGACAGTGCATAGTTTATTTTCTATTGGAGCGGGCCGTCGACCTCGGCATGATTGCGCATGATACCTATGCTAAAGCTTAGACATGACATATTTACTTGCTAAGTAGTTGAAAATGTAAATGGCTAATTGAAACATGGTCAAGAACATGATTATTGTGTTTCATTATAACCTGTTATTTATTGGAGATTTCCATGCTTAGCATAACACATTATTATTATACAATCTTAACCCTAGTAAGTATCAAGTCGACCTCTCGTCTCTACTTCTTTGATATTAGACGGGATACTCACTGGGTACATATTGTTTATGTACTCATACTATACTTCTGTACTTAAATGTACAAGGTCTGAGATAGATACATCTAGTTATCAGTCCGGTGCGCACCCTTGAGCTTGTGGCAGGGACTTCCACGGTTAGTTGCTTCCTTCATATGCCGCTCAGCAGCCGGATGGAGTCTTCCTTTACTTTTGCTGTCTTTATTTATCTCAGATAGTAGGGTAGAGATATTCTTTTGTATATTCTACTAGATGTCCATACTTGTGATACCAGGTCTTGGCACACACACATTGGTACTTACATTTTGGGTTGTATAATTATATTACTTAATTTATCCATCACTTTTGGTTTTGAATCAAAATTGGAGTATTTATTTCACCTAAATTCTGATAAAATTAACATAAGAAGTTAGAAATATTTTCGTGTGTTGGCTTGCCTGGCAATGGTGTCGGGCGCCTTCATGACCTATCATGTAAATGGGTCGTGACATGTCATAATTGCACTTGCGGTTGGTCGACCGCAGGTGCGAGACCGCATAAGCGGCCCTCTAGCCACAGAGGCGGCTACACATATGCGGCTTCAAGATCGCAGAAGCGGTCGCAGCCCGACCGCAGATGCAGTCTCCCTTCGTAGATGCGGAATCGCAGATGCGGAAAATGCTGAAGCAGTGAGCTTTATTTAATACGAGCTCCAGCCATTTTTGCCATTTGGCACATGGGTATTGAGCGATTTTGGATGTTTTGAGAAGGGATTCTACATAGCATCGTGAGGTAAGTTTATCCCCCTTATTTCTAAGTTTAACATTCGAGTGTTGGGTAGATTAACACCTAAAGATTTGGAGAAATCAAGGGGTTAGAGCCAGAACTAGGGTTTTAATAAAACTTAGATTTTACCTCAAAATTGGCTATGAAATGAAGTAGAAATCACATATTATTGATCCTTAGGTTATAGAGGACAACGTCCTTTGAAAATTTTCAGAATTCGGCACGTGGACCTGGGGTCGGATTTTAGGAAACTTGTGGTAAGGCTTGGAAAATTGCTTAAATAGCTAGAATACAATCTTATGAACTTATATTGATTAGTTCCTACCTCATTTAACTAGTTTTGGATCATTCGGCTCTGAATTGAGGGTTTGGGCTTGTTCTTGGTATTGGAAGTGCAATTTGGAGCGAGGTGAGTCTCCTATCTAACCTTGAAAAAGGGAATTGCTGCACTTATTTTCGGTGAAAGTAAAATGAGAACTTAACTAGATTTTCACATTGACTTGCCTAACAATGGTGTTGGGCACCATCACGATCTATTATGGAAATGGGTCGTGACAAAGGTCTTAATTTGGTCGTTTATAATTCTTGACAACATGGAGTTTAAACTCATTACCAAGAGTTGACAGATTCCAGCTTGATCGATCACTAATTCTACAAGTATTTAATCGTACTCGATATGCTTTCAACTATCGGCCTAGGGTCATAAGTATCTGGTATCAAAAAACAATAAATAACTTGTCAATTACTATGGCTATCTCAGGTTAAAGGAAACTCTTACATCACATTTTTCAAGAGAATATCATATATTAACAGTTATGGTAATTATAACCATTAGGCATTATATAATGAGTCGGTTCAATGATCATATCTCTATATGCATCAACTATCTTTAGTTAATGAGATCAACTAATCTTTATCCCATAAAGATAATCACATAGATATTTGATCTACCCGGATTACCAGTGTCCAAATTAATAATCCTATAATTAAGAACAAATATAAATTAAATTATAAGAAACTTTACTTTCATTATTCATGATCTCCATCACGATGACAAATCTCAAATTTTAATTAATGATCTTATCAAATTAATCAAGCAATTATTAATAATTATAAAAGAATATCAAATGCCATATACATTTTATATGAAATAATGTTCACAAAAATATGTTCAAATCATCAAATATGAGATTGGATCTAAGGCATATCCACTATATCCTTAACAAATATAACAGATACTCCAAGACTCTTTATTCCAAAGTCAACTCTGTAAGAAAAAAAAATTAATTATTTTTTGATATCTAAAAAAATTAAATATTGTGGACCACAAGAAAAGATCAAAAAATCAATAAAAATGGACCCCGAGGAGTAATTATTATCTTTTCGTCCAAAAAAAAATATTTCAAATTATTATTATATTTTTTATGAAAAATATCTATGACCAGTACAATTTTTTCCCACCTATATGACCAATATAATTTGAAAAATGATACTATAATGTCACGATCCGGATTTTTCACCCTCGGGAGCCGTGATGGCACCTACTAAGGGATCTAGGCAAGCCAATTATCAATACCTCTTTACAGAACATCGACAATATTAACAACAATAAAGCGGAAGTCTCAAATATAATTTACTGAAAGAAACACGGAAGTTTAACAAATCCTCTACCCAAGACTGGTGTCACAATACTCACGGACATCTAAAGAATACTAAATACAAGGTTCGAATGAAGCATAGAACTGTCTGCTACGGTACAATGATAACAAACTGGATGAAATAGAAAGGACTTCGGGCCTGCGGATGTCAGCAAGGCTACCTCGAATGTCCCTAGACTGGAAGCTCGCTCCCAAAATGCTACTGCTACTCAAATGCTGCTCCAACACCTGGATCTGTGCAAAACGATGCACAGAGTGTAGCATCAACACAACCGACCTCATGTGCTGGTAATTGCCTGGCCTAACCCCGGCGAAGTAGTGACGAGGCTAGACCGGACTACAAAACAAAACTGTGCAGTTCAAATATAAATACATACACAATAGAAGAGAAAACAGAAATTTAACAAGTCAAGAGGGAGGGGAGCATGCTGTAGTGACTGTAGTAGTTTGGAATACAAGGTCAATAAATAAGGAATGGAACGGTACAACTACAAAGTCAACGTGAGTAATAATCAAAACATGGCACAAAATGTCCCTTCGTGCATTAATAGGCAAAACATGGAACGGACTGTCCCTTCGTTCATTAATAATCAAAACATGGCACGGAATGTTCCTTCGTGCATTAATAATTAAAACATGGCACGGAATGTTCCTTCGTGCATTAATAATCAAAACATGGCACAGAATGTTCCATCGTGCATTCATAATCAAAACATGACAGGGAATGTTCCTTCGTGCATTAATAATCAAAACATGGCACAGAATGTTCCTTCGTGCATTAATAATTAAAATATGGTACGGAATGTTCCTTCGTGCATTAATAATCAAAACATGGCACGGAATGTTCCTTCGTGGAATAATAATCAAAACATTCCACGGAATGATCCTTCGTGCAAATATAATCAAAACATGGCACGGAATGATCCTTCGTGCAATAATAATCAAAACATGGCACGGAATGATCCTTCGTGCAAATATAATCAAAACATGTCACGGAATGTTCCTTCGTGCAATAATAATCAAAACATGTCACGGAATGACCCTTCGTCCATAAATATTCAAACATGGCACGGAATAACCCTTCGTGCATAATCACTCTTCCTCACCCAAACAACAATCACAACCAAACGGGGCGAGGGGATAGACAAACAACATTAAATATCCTGGCAAGGGAGAACAAAGCAAAACAACTAAATCATGGAAAGGGAGCAACAACAATATGTTCAAACATCCCGGCAAGGGAGATAATCAATATACTCAAAAATATCCCCGGCAAGGGAATAATCACATCTCTTTCTATTACGTTCATTTCTTACTTTATAATGAAGTCAAAAATCGAGCCAACACTCCAAAGAGTTTACAAATCATATTTCATTCTCATTCTCTTCATATCATATAGAAACCATCAATTAACAAGGAAGAGTCACTACCGAATCCCAAAAAAGCACAAATAAGGACTCACGGTCATGCTAGACACCGGTGTATAGATACTCGTCACCATGCCTATACACCGTATTTAACATTTAGCAATTAGCAAATAATACTCTAATCCTATTCCCTCAAGCCAAAGTTAAATTAAACACTTACCTCGAATACTCCAAACTCGACTCAATCCTCTAGTATAGCTTTACCCTTGGAATTCACCACAAAACCGCTCGAATCTAGTCACAATTTACTTGAATGTATAAACAAATGCTAATTGAATCAATTTGAATGCATGAAAATGAATTTTCCAAAGGTTTATTCAAAATTCCCAAAATGCCCCCAGGACCACGTGGTCAAAACCCAAGGTTCGAACCAAAACTAGGTTACCCATTCCCCCACGAGTTCATATCTATGATTTGTTTTGAAATCTGACCTCAAATTGAGGTCCAAATCCTCAATTTTAAAAAAACCTAGGTTCTACCCAAAATCCTCATTTTTACCCCTGGAAATCTATGATTTTAAGATGAAAACATGTTTAATGATGATAAAAATTGAAGAAGTTGAGTAAAAATTAACTTACAATTGATCTGTAGAAGATAGGTTTCTTTGAAAATCGCCTATGGAGTGTTTGAGTTGAAAGAATGAAGAAATGGGGTGAAAAAATCGTCTAATTATGAAAAATGCAAGCCTCAGTTATGGGAAATGGGAACATGGGTTCGCAATCCGGGAAATGCGAGACAAAAGTTTGCATTTACGAACATCGAACAGCCCAGGGTTTTCGCATTTGCGACCATTGCGTCGCATTTGCGAACAACCCCTGTCCGCATTTGCGATCCCAGGCCTAGGTCCCGCACTTTGCATTTGCGATTACATAGCTCGCATTTGCGAGATCGCTTTTGCGAGCTTCCCTTCGCATTTGCGAAAACCACAGAAGCTCCAAATACCAGATTTTCCTAAGGTTCAAAATGCAACTTGACGCCTACCCAAAACTCACCCGAGCCCTCGGGGCTCCAAACCAAACATGCACCCAACCTCAAAAACATTGTACGGACTTACTCGTGCGATCAAATCGCCAAAATAACATCATATACATAGAATCAAGCCTTAAAACACATGATTTTCTTCTAAACTTCATAAAACTCAAATTTCCCATTTTAAGTCTGAAACACGTCAAATGACGCCCGTTTTCAACCAAACTTCACAGAAAGCGCTTAATACATATTTAAGACTTGTACCGGGTGTCAGAACAGAAATACGAGCCCGAGTCCCATATTTTTCTACGGACCCATCGGGATCGTCAAATCATGGGTCCGGGTCTGTTTACTAAAAATATTGATCGAAGTCAACTTTAATTATTTTAAAGCCACATTTTGAAAATGTTCACATAATTTAACATATAATCTTTCCAGCTACGCGCTCGGACTGTGCACACAAATCGAGAAAACTAAAAGTGAGGTTTTCAAGGCCTCAAAAACGTGGAAAAGAGAGAAAATAGGTGATGACCCTTTGGGTCGTCGCATATAAAATCTCACGGTTGTTATAAATAGGATTCTATTTAAGGTGAATGTCTATATTTTAGAGAGATTGTAGGTATTTTACATGGTGGCTAAGTCCTTTTTCCCTATAAATAGAGGGGTTCTATTCCATTTTAATTCATCTCCAAGATCAATAAGAATTCTCTCTCCCTACTTTACTCTGCAATATTCTTCTTCTACTTTATTCTTTTATTTCACGTTATCAGCATGAGACTCTAACCAATTGAGTAGAAGTTTTGAGGTTGAGCATCATGATTGTCAATTGTTTCAAGAACTTCCTTCATGATTAAATTCTGAATTTAAGGTATGTATTTTACTATATTTTCCTCTTTTATTCTACAATTTGATTTTAAATACAAGCAAAGATAATAAATTTTTATTATAACTCTAATGGAGTTAGTAAGAAATTTATAACCACCCAAAGTGGTAAAACATTTATGCCTTGCTATGATTGTAGGCAAAGAGTTGAAAACTCGTCCCATTGAATTTGCTCAATTCTCATTTCCTTAACAGAATGTGATAACAATATGTGATACGTCTAAAAGAAGATAAAATTATTATCGTAAAGGTATCAGTGGATGTGGACGTGTCAATAGACGAAATTATAATCGTCATCATTGTGATAATGAGAATAATAAGTATTTTGAAAATAATCTTTCACTCTGTGAAAGTAATATTTGCCATCAATTTGACACGAGATTTTATAAAGCACATATAGATAATTATGGTCCATTTTAGATGTGAATATGACAACGTATGATTTATAAATACATATTCATTCTTGAAAGAATATGAACGCGCTAGTGGTAGGGAATATATCACACTCACCTCTAAAAGGAGGTTTGAGATGATATAAGAAAATAATATCATTATTATAGTATTAATGGTCATTGGTCACGTACCTATTGTGCGCCAAAATTGTCACGACCCCGGATTTTCCACCCTCAGGGGTCGTGATAGTGCCTACTCGTAGAAGCTAGGCAAGCCACACATTTATAATCCATAGCTACTTTTACTGACAATCCATTTTTACCAATTTAATTAACAGGAAATGAATAATTAAAAGAAGAAGAGAATTCGTAATTTAGCGGAAGACTTAAACGATATAAACCAAATTAATAAGGAAAACTCCACATATGCCTCTACCCAGAATTAGAGTCACAATACTCACGGACTACTAAGATTTACTACATACAACCGTTTGAAAGAAAGTAACAATGTCTGTCTCGAAACATGAGATAACAGGATAAAATGTAAGATAGAGGAAACGTCGGGCCTGTGGACGCCTGAAAGGCTACCTCGGTGTATCGGTGGACTGAAGGCTAACTCCCAGGCTACTGCTGTTGTTCGGTACCTAGATATGCGCAAAAGAGCACAGAGTGTAGTATCAACATAACCAACCCCATTTGCTGGTAAATGCCTAGCCTAACCTGGGCGAAGTAGTGACGAGGCTAGGACCAGACCACCAAATAAACCTGTGTAGTTGTATAATATACAGCGGAAAGTAAAGCAGAAATAAACAATTAAAGATGGGAGGGGGAAACATGCTTCCGGCAATAACAGATAAAGCAGAATCTTAAAAGAATTATCAGGAAACCAAAATTCAACTTCTAACAAGGATAAGGAAATCAAGGCATATTTCATTCTCGGTTCACAACTTGTTGCAGACGTGCAACCCGATCCCATTTCTCATATCTTGTGGTCGGCGTACCACCGCTCCCATTTCATTAAATCTCGTGGTAGGCGTACCACCCCTCCCATTTTATTAAATCTCGTGGTAGGCGTACCACCCGCTCCCATTTCATTAAATCTCGTGGTAGGCATACCACTCGCTCCTATTTTATTAAATCTCATGGTAGGCGTACCACCCACTCCCATTTCATTAAATCTCGTGGTAGGCATATCACCCGCTCCCATTTTATTAAATTTCGTGGTAGGCATACCAGCCGCTCCCATTTTATTAAATCTCGTGGGAGGCGTACCACCCGCTCCCATTTTAATAAATCAATAGTTCTTCCAAATAAAATTTACTCCAACAAATATAATAATTAATACAAATTCATATGATAGCAAGTACACAAAAATTATGAATCACCGCGGAAAAAAAATAAATAATGACAAGTAGCAATTAAGAGAAATTAGGCAATTTAATATTTAATATAATAAATGTCAAGTAGAAATTAAATCACATAAACATGTGGCAAGTACAGCATAAATTCAAGGCGTAATGTTGCGCAAGGATACCTTGATCCAATAATAACAAGTAACACAATAAAGGAAATGTCAACATAAGAATCACAGTAATAGTAGAATAAGACAATTAATGCACATGAACTAATAACCACAAGAAATCATAATAAACGGCAATAAGTGCACGACATCACCCTTCGTGCTTTTACTCTCATCCTCACCATGCAATGATATAATAAAAATGTGCACGGCATCACCCTTCGTGCTTTTACTCTCTTTCCTGACATATAGTCAATACAATTGGCACGAAATGGTATATCATGCGGCACGTCATCACCCTTTCTGCTTTACACTCTTTCCTCACAATTAACAAACAATGCACGGCATCACCCTTCGTGCTTTAACACTCTTCCTCACCCAAGCAACAATCACAAACAAGGGGACAAGGGAATAAACAAAATAATAATAGAAATCCTAGCAAGGGAACATAATTAAACAATTAAATCCCGGCAAGAGTACCACATCAATAATCTCAACGTACCGGCAAGGGAAAAATAATCCATAAGCAACAATATCCCGGCAAGGGAACAATTTAAATACTCTTTATCTTTCTTTCACTTTTATTTCATATGTCATTCACCACTTAAGCCAATGCCCCCAAAGGGTTCAATCATTTCATATACTTTCACATTTGTAATATAACTTTAGCCAATGCTCCTCGATTGTCCTAGGTCACAATTTCCTTTCACAAGCTTTCACAATAAATAGGAATCATCACCAAGGCAAGAAAAATACAACAAAATCAAGATATTCACAATTTAAAGACTCACGGTCATGCTAGACACCAACGTATAGATACTCATCACCATGCATGCCTATACGTCAAACTCAACAAGAAGCAAATAGCAAATAAGACTCAACTCCTAATTCCTCAAGTAAGGGTTAGACAAAACACTTACCTCAAACTTCCACGACCAAATCAATCCTCAATAACCACCTTTCCTTTCGAATTTGGCTCCAATTCAGTTGTATCTATACATAAATGACTTCAATACATCAATAAATGCTAAACAATGCGAATCCAATGCCTAATTATAACTTTTCCATCATATTTCCCAAAAACTAAAAATCGACCCCGGACCTGCTTTGTCAAAACACAAGGTCCGGACCAAAATCAAATCCCCCATTCACCCACGAGCCCGAATATATAATTTATTTTCAAATTCGTCCCCAAAACGAAGTCTAAATCAAGAAAAATTAAAATGCCCTAACTCTACCCAAATACCCAATTTTCTACCTTAAATCACATTCTTTAGGCCTAGGATTTCAATAGATATTGAAGGAAATGGAAGAAAATAAGTTAAGGATTACTAACCCAAGAGATTTTAGTGAAGAATCGCTTCAATAGTTACCTAAGAGCTTGGAGAAGAAAAGTTTTTGTGAAATTTTTAATGAACCTTGTAATGCCACTGTTCTGAAGTTTAAAATTTAGCTGGGCGAAAAATGCTTTATGCGATCGCGAAGAGAGCAATGCGATCGCATAGAAGAATTAGGTTGCGCATCGCGATCGCGGATAGCATTGTGCGATTGCATAGAGGGAAAATATAGGACCTCTCAACTTAACACTATGCGATCGTGGGAGACATCAAGCGATCGCATAGAACTAAACTGAACCCCCCCTAAAATTACTTTATACGATCACGGACATACTTATGCGATCGCATAGCAGAATTCAATGGACAGCAGAAGACAACATTTTCTGCAACTTTTCCAAGTCTAAAACCATCCCGAAACACATCTGAATCACACCCGAGCCCTCAGGTCTCCGATCCAAACACATAAACTAACTTAACAACATGATACGAACTTATCCGAATGATCAAATCGCGTAAATAACCTCACAAACAAAGAATCAAACCTCAAAATCAAGAATTTCTTTCTAAAAATTTCATCAAGTTGAAAATTTAGAACTTTAAGTCCGAAACACGTCAAACGACGTCCGATTTTAACCAAACTTCACAGAAATGACTTAAACTATGTATAAGACTTGTACCAGGTACCGAAACCAAAATACTGGCCCGATACCAACATGTTCCAATCAAATATCATTTCAATCTTTCTTAATAAATTTCAGAAAAATAATTTCTTTTAAAAATTCATTTCTCGGGCTCGGGACCTCGGATTCGATTCCGGGCATATGCCCAAGTCCCATATTTTCCTACAGACCCTCCGGGACCGTCAAATCTTGGGTCCGGATCCGTTTACACAAAAAGTTGTCCAAAGTCAAATTTATCCATTTCAATATCCAAACTTAGCATTTTTTTACAGAATGTCATATTTAAGCTTTCCGTCTACTCGCCCGGACTACGCATGCAAATCGAGGCAACACTGAATAAGGTTTTCAAGGCCTCGAAAGCACATAATTCATTTAAAATAGATGATGACCCTTTGGGTCTTCACATTCTCCACCTCTAAAACAATCGTTCGTCCTCAAATGGACAGAAGAAAGAAGTACCTAAGTCGGGGAAAATATAAGGATAATGGCTCTGCATATCGGACTCGGACTCGGACTCCCAGGTCGATGCCTCAGGATGCTGACCTTTCCAATGAATACGAACAAAAGGGGAAACTCTTGGATCTCAACTGACAAACCTGCCGGTCTAGAATAGCTATCGGCTCCTCCTCATAAGACAAGTCCTTTTCCAACTGGACAGTGCTAAAATCTAACATGTGGGCTGGGTCGCCGTGATACATCCGAAGCATAGACACATGAAACACTGAATGCCCAGCTGATAATCTAGGCGGCAATACAAGTCTGTAAACCACCTTTTCCACTCGACCAAGAATCTCAAATGGTCCAATGAACGTAGGGCTAAGCTTTCCCTTCTTCCCGAATCTCATCACGTCCTTCACAGACGATACTCGGAGCAATACCCGCTTACCAACCATAAAAGCCATATCTCGAACCTTGCGGTTTGCATAGCTCTTTTGCCTGGACTGAGCTAAACGAAGCGTATGGTAAATGATCATGACCTTGTCTAAGGCCTCCTAAACCAAATCTGTGCCCAACAACCGAGCCTCTCTCAGCTCAAACCATCTGACCGGAGATCGACACCGCCTACCATATAATGCCTCAAAAGGGGCCATCTGAATGCTCGACTGGTAGCTGTTGTTGTAGGCAAACTTTGCTGAAGGAAAAAACTGATCCCACGAACCTCCAAAGACAATAACACACGCTCGGAGCATATCTTCCAAAATCTGAATAGTCCGCTCGGACTGACCGTCCGTCTGGGGATGAAACGCTGCGCTCAACTCAACCTGTTTGCCTAACTCTTGTTGAACTGCCCTCCAGAAGCGCGAGGTAAACTGTGTACCCCGGTCCAAAATGATAGATACTGGCACACCATGAAGGCAAACAATCTCCCGAATGTAGATCTTAGCTACCCTCTCAGAAGAATAGGAGATTGCCACAGGAATGAAATGTGCTGACTTCCTACTCAAAACATAAGCAACCATATTGGCCTTTTTCCAAATGATATAAAATGGTGATATCATAATCCTTCAACAACTCCAACCACCTCCTCTGCCTCAAATTCAACTCCTTTTGCTTGAACAAGTACTGAAGACTCTTGTGATCCGTGAACACCTCACATGCCACGCCGTACAGATAATGCCTCCAAACCTTCAACGCGTGAACCATGGCTGCCAATTCCAAATCATGAACCAGATACTTCTTATCATGAATCTTCAGCTGCCTCAAAGCATAGGCAATGACTTTGCCATCCTGCATCAACACTACTCCAAGCCCAACACGGGAAGCATCACAATAGACTGCATAAGGACCTGAACCCGTGGGCAGAACCAACACCGATGCCGTAGTTAGAGATGTCTTGAGCCTCTGAAAGTTCACCTCACACTCGTCCGACCATCTAAACTAGGCAGCCTTCTGGGTCAATTTGGTCATCAGGGCTGCAATAGATGAAAACCCTCCACGAACTGTCGATAGTAGCCTGCCAACCCCAAAAAACTGTGAATCTCTGTAGCTGATGCTGGTCTATGCCAATTCTTGACTGCCTCAATCTTCTTTGGGTCCACCTGAATACCCTATGCTGATATAACATGACCCAGAAATATAACTGAACCCAACCAGAATTCACAATTGGAGAACTTTGCATATAACTGACTATCCCTCAAAGTCTGAAGAACTACTCTAAGGTGCTGTTTGTGCTCCTCCTGGCTACGGGAATATATCAATATATCATTAATGGAGACTATCACGAATAGATCCAATAAGGCCTGAACACTCGGTTCATCAAGTCCATGAAAGCTGCTGGGGTATTTATCAACCTGAATGACATAACCAAGAACTCATAATGCCCGTACCGAGTGCAGAAAGCTGTCTTAGGGACATCGGATGCCCTAATCCTCAACTAAAGGTAGCCAGATCGCAAGTCAATCTTGAAGAAAACCTTGGCACCCTGAAGCTGGTCAAACAAATCATCGATCCTCGGCAGTGGATTCTTTATTATTACCTAATTCAATTGCCGGTAATCAATACACATTCTCATTGACCCATCCTTCTTCTTGGCAAACAACACCAGCGCAACCCAACGCGAAACACTAGGTCGAATGAAACCCTTCTCAAGCAAATCCTGCAACTGTTTCATTAGCTCTTTCAACTCAGGCGAGGCCATATGATACGGCGGAATAGAAATAGGCTGAGTGCCCGGAACCAGATCAATGCAGAAGCCAATATCTCATTGGGTGGCATACCCTGCAGGTCTGAAGGGGAAACATCAAAAACTCACAAACAACGGGCACATAATCAATGGAGGGAACCTCAGCACTAAAATCACGAACGTAGGCTAAATAGGCCAAACACCCCTTCTCTACCATACGCCGAGCCTTCACATACGATATAACACTGCGGGTAGAATGAAGAAGAGTCACAATCTTGGCATGGCAGTCCAAGATAGCATGGTAAGATGATAACCAGTCCATCCCCAATATAATATCAAAGTCAACCATGTCTAAAAGCAACAAATCTACACGAATCTCAAAACCTCCAATCACTACTATACACTAACAATGGACTTGATCGACCACGATACAATCACCTACCGGTGTAGACACATAAACAGGAACACCCAACGCATCACTAGGCATGACCAAGTACAGGGCAAAATAAGATGACACATACGAACACGTAGACCCTAGATCAAGTAACATTGAAGCCTCTCTAGCACAAACCAAAATAATACCTGCACCTCCACCTCTAATACCTTTACCTCCACCTCTAGCATCTCTACCTCCACCTCTAATACCTCTTTCTGAGTAATGTGGAGAAACTTCTCCAGGAATAGATGTGTGAGCTGCTCCCAAGTCGAAGCTGGCGATCCGGCTGGTCTAGCCACTTAATAATCTCTCCAATAGGTCTTGGTGGATCCAGACAAGCGATAAGTAGCAAAATAGACCCCATTGGTCTCAACTATCTCCATGTTCCTGAGAACTTCATGATAGTTTTGTTGATAATCTTGGGGATCCTCAGTAGATGCACCACTGAATGTAATAGTGAGGAGCTTGGGGAAACTCATCCAATCTCTACAAAGCTTCCAAAGACGTAGCCGATCTATCACCGGCCTGTGCTGCTGCTCGGCTGAAGAAGCGGTACATGACCTCGCCATTTTTGAAAGGACAAGAGTAGAGATTTCAATTTAGCACTGAGAGAACAAAATCGCACGATAAGAAAGAATAGAAGTGAAAAATTTTCCTAACTCTGTAGCCTCCGGGGGATAAATACAGACGTCTCCGTACCGATCCCTCAGACTCTACTAAGCTTGTCTGTGAGTTGTAAGACCTATGTAACCTAGTGCTCTGATACCAACTTGTCACGACCCGAATTTTCCACCCTCGGGGGTCGTGATGGTGCCTACTCGTAGAAGCTAGGCAAGCCACACATTTATAATCCATGGCTACTTTTATTGACAATCCATTTTTACTAATTTAATAAACAAAAAATAATAATTAAAACAGCAGCGAAATTCATAATTTAGCGAAAGACTTAAACAATATAAACCAAATTAATAAGGAAAAATCCACATATGCCTCTACCCAAAACTGGAGTCATAATACTCACGGACTACTAAGATTTAATACATACAACCGTTTGAAAGAAAGTAACAATGTCTATCTCGAAACATGAGATAACAGAATGAAATGTAAGATAGAGGAGACGTCGGGCCTGCGGACGGCTGCAAGGCTACCTCAATGTCTCGACGGACTGAAGGCTAACTCTCGAGCGACTCCTGTTGTCCGATACCTGGATCTGTGCAAAAGAGCACAGAGTATAGTATCAGCACAACCGACCCCATGTGCTGGTAAGTGCCTAGCCTAACTCGATAAAGTAGTGACGAGGCTAGGACCAGACCACCAAATAAACCTGTGCAGTTGTATAATATACAGCAGAAAGTAAAGCAGAAATAAACAATTAAAGATGGGAGGGGGAAACATGCTTCCGGCAATAACAGATAAAGCAGAATCGCAAGAAAATTATCAAGAAACCAAAATTCAACTTCTAACAAGGATAAGGAAAACAAGGCAGATTTCATCCTCGGTTCACAACTCATTATAGGTGTGCAACCTGATCCCATTTGTCATATCTTGTGGTAGGCGTACCACCCACTCCCATTTCATTAAACCTCGTGGTAGGCGTACCACCCGCTCTCATTTTATTAAATCTCGTGGTAGGTGTACCACCTGCTCCCATTTTATTAAATCTCGTGGTAGGCGTACCACTCGCTCCCATTTCATTAAATCTCGTGGTAGGTGTACCACGCCATCCTATTTTATTAAATCTCGTGGTAGGCGTACCACCCTCTCCCATTTTATTAAATCTTGTGGTAGGCATACCACCCGCTCCCATTTCATTAAATATCGTGGTAGGCGTACCACCCGCTCCCATTTCATTAACTCAACAATTCTTCCAAATAAAATTTACTCCAACAAAAGCAACAATTAATACGATTTCATATGACAGCAACTACACAAAAATTATAAATCACTGACAAAAACAAACAAATAATGACAAGTAGCAATTAAGGAAAATTAGAATATTTAATATTTAGTATAATAAATGTCAAGTAGCAATTAAATCACATAAACATATAGCAAGTATAGCATAAATTCAAGGCGTAATATTGCGCAAGGATACCTTGATCCAATAATAACAAGTAACATAATAAAGGAAATGTCAACATAAGAATCACAATAACAGCAGAATAAGAAAATTAGTGTACTTGAACTGATAACCACAAGAAATAATAATAAACGGCAATAAGTGCACGGCATCACCATTTGTGCTTTTACTCTCATCCTCACCAAGAAATAATATGATGAAAATGTGCACGGCATCACATATAGTCAATAGAATTGGCACAAAATGGTACATCGTGCGGCACGATATCACCTTCGTGCTTTACACTCTTTTCTCACAATAAACAAACAATGCACGAGATCACCCTTCGTGATTTAATACTCTTCCTCACCCAAGCAACAATTACAAATAAGGGGGCAAGGGAATAAACAAAATGATAATAGAAATCCCGGCAAGGGAACATAATTAAACAATTAAATCCTGGCAAGGGTACCACATCAATAATCTCAACGTCCTGGCAAGGGAAAAATAATCCATAAGCAACAATATCACGGCAAGGGAACAATTTAAATACTCTTTATCTTTCTTTCACTTTTATTTCATATCTCACTTTACCACTTGAGCCAATTCTCCAAAGGGTTCAATCATTTCATATACTTTCACATTTGTAATATAACTTGAGCCAATGCTCCTCGATGTTCATAGGTCACAATTTCCTTTCACAAGCTTTCACAACAAATAGGAATCATCACCAAGGCAAGAGAAATACAATGAAATCAAGATATTCACAATTTAAAGACTAACGGTCATGCTAGACACCAACGTATAGATACTCATCACCGTGCCTATACGTCGTACTCAACAAGAAGCAAATAGCAAATAAGACTCAACTCCTAATCCCTCAATCTAGAGTTAGACCAAACACTTACCGCAAACTTCCACTACCAAATCAATCCTCAATAACCACCTTTTCTTTCGAATTCGGCTCCAATTCAATTGTATATATACATAAATGACTTCAATACATCAATAAATCCTAAACAATATGAACCCAATGCCTAACTATAACTTTTCCATCATATTTTCCAAAAACTCAAAAATCGACCCCAAGTCCGCTTGGTCAAAATACGAGGTCGGACCAAAATCAAATCCCTCATTCACGCACGAGCCCGAATATATAATTTGTTTTCAAATTCGACCCCCAAACGAGGTCTAAATCAAGAAAAATCAAAAATCCCTAACTCTACCCAAAAACCCAATTTTCTACCTTAAATCACATGTTTTAGGCCAAGGATTTCAATAGACGTTGAAGGAAATGGAAGAAAATAAGTTAAGGATTACAAACCCAAGAGACTTTAGTGAAGAATCGCTTCAATGGTCGCCTAAGAGCTTGGACAAGAAAGGTTTTTGTGGAATTTTTAGTGAACCCCGTAATGCCACTTTTCTGAAGTTTAAAATTTAACTCGGCGAAAAATGCTCTATGTGATTGCGAAGAGAGCAATGCGATCGCATAGAAGAATTAGGCTGGGGATCGCGATCGTGGATAGCACTGTGCGATCGCATAGAGGGGAAATATAAGACCTCTCAACTTAACACTATGCGATCGTGGGAGACACCATGCGATCGCATAGAACTAAACTGAACCCCCCTGAAATTACTCTATGCGATCACGGACATACTTATGTGATCGCATAGCACAATTCACTGGACACTAGAATACATCATTTTCTGCAACTTTTCCAAGTCTAAAACCATCCCGATACACATCCGAATCACACCCGAGCCCTCGGGGCTCCTAACCAAACACATGAACTAACTAAACAACATCATACGAACTTATTCGAGTGATCAAATCGCTTAAATAACCTCACAAATAATGAATCAAACCTCTAAATAAAGAATTTCTTTCCAAAAATTTCATCAAGTTGAAAATTTAGAACTTTAAGTCCAAAATACGTCAAACGACGTCTGATTTTAACCAAACTTCACAGAAAAGACTTAAACTATATATAAGACCTGTACCGGGCACCGGAACCAAAGTACGGGCCTGATACCAACACGTTCCAATCAAATATCATTTCAATTTTCCTTAACTTTCAAAAATTAATTTCTTTTAAAAATTTATTTCTCGGGCTCGGGACCTTGGAATTCGATTTCGGGCATACGCCCGAGTCCCATATTTTCTTACGGACCCTCCGGGACCATTAAATTATGGGTCCGGATCCGTTTACCCAAAAAATTAACCAAAGTCAAATTTATCCATTTCAATATCAAAACTTAGCATTTTTCACAGAATTTCATATTTAATCTTGCCGGCTATGCGCCCGCACTACACACGCAAATCGAGGCAACTCTAAATATGGTTTTCAAGGCCTCCGAAGTACAGAATTCATTTAAAATGGGTGATGGCTCTTTGAGTCGTCACAAAAATATTTTGATAATATGATTATTAAAGAATAACATCAATGCAAGAAACATATCTTGCATATATTTTTGACCATAACTATAATGTTATAACTTTCTCTTTAAAAGAGATATTCATCATATGAATGTTGATGACCATGTGGTAGTACCAAATTAATTGAGAGCTCTGGAAGAACCAATTATTAATATTTTGGAGGAATACAATTAATTATCAATGAGGAATTGTGTTATAGTAAGTCTTAAAGAAAATTATTCAATTTTTAAAGTATACGCGAAAGCAGTTGACTATATTGAGACTATAATAAAGGAAAAATTTAATATCTTCTAGTACAACAACTTGTAGCGGGATAATATTTATGTGAAAAGTTACCGCTTTATTCTTCAGTTTGTACTACACAAATAAAATAATACCATAATAAAGTGGATGTTTCTTGATATAAAAACCTATATCATAGTAAACTTGAGGTTCATTGATAATTGCACATGTCATGGTGTAAACCTGAAGTTTATTGATATTGATAATTTATTCAGTTGACATAATTAGTTTAGCCATATCAATTTCAGTATGATGTGCAAAAATAATAGAAAATTCACATGGTTAAATATTAAAGAACTAGAAAGTTCATTACGAATTCTCTAATGTTGCTTATTTTTATTAATTAATAGGCCAACTAAAATTGGGATAGAATCCCATGAATTCTGGAAATATCAAAGGTGAATATGGGCGCATTCACCTGCCATGTATACCATATAAGATGCATCTATGAGATGGTTACATGTGCGATTATTATTAACCTGCAATATAGTATTTTGCGAGGTAACTTGCTCAATAATTTAATTTCGAGCATAATTTCCAGATTTTCTATTCAAGACAGTTCATCTTGATAAGTTTGTTTAAATTACAATTGGTTTAGCAAAAAAATTTATTGAGTGCCTCCACTTAATAGCTAAACTATTTCTTATGAGAACGAAGTTATCTATAAAGATACGTTATATACGAAAGTATATTACATTTTCCCCTTACAAGTGGTTCAGGGTCAGGAACCGAATAATTTCATCTTATTATTATTGATGTGTGGAGTATATTTTTATTAACACCATAGCGTACAAAGATGGTTCTCAAAGTTGAGGAAACAAGTTAGTTTTTCTAGCATGAAGGGGAGACAGGATAAGCAATTGAGAAAAAGTTACTTGGAATAAATTATCATTTGTACATCTAGATCCTCGAATAAGATAATATGAACTTGAGGTTCATAAAAAGATAATTCCTTTGCAATATATTTCAAAGCATGCCAGACACATTTGTTGGCCTAACACTAATAATTAGATTCTCATTGCAAATGCTCCTATTAAGTCCTAGAAGGACAAAGTCTCTGGTACGCTTAAAGCATATAGGCAAATCGGTTTCAAATAAAACTTCTTGATAAAGAAGATGAGCAAATGATCAAAATGATCATAATGAGGAGGTAAGTGATCTAGAAAATCACATGACATAACACTTCATAAAATCTCAGGAGAGATTCAGGTACCAGAAAATATCAATGAAGAGATCTCTATGTTATGTCTTTATGAAAAAGGTTGGAAACGATATAAAATATTTGTCGACGACATCTATAATAGCTTTAAATAAATATATATGAGGATCTTAAGTGTAGAGAAACAATTCAAATAGAATTGGTTTCATAAGAAAGACATGTCGTTTTGGACCTGCAGTTCAAACATTTGAAAGTATAAAGTCAATGGTACGTGCACCCAGGTTTTGATATCTTATTTGTCTAGCATGACATGAAAACTTGATATGCATCTAATTAAAGTATATTATATGACTTGTATGACTTAACTTATATGGCAATCCTTGAAGGATTTAAATCGCTTGAAGCATATATAATTCTTGGTCCCGAAGTACCATATGATAAGTGTAATTTGTGCACATATGTATCTTGTTATAACTATAAGCATGATAATGTGATAACGTGAATTNGTTTAACGGGTGAAAATTATTTATCCTCCCCAACTTTGTGTTAGAAATCAAACTCCCCTCTCAACTTTGAACAATAATCATTCTCCTCCTTTATCCTAGATAATACCTGTTTTGCTTTGAATTTTTAATTTCCTCCTCAATTCAATACTTTTTTATTATACGATATTTTTTATGGTTTTAGCTATAACTTAAATTATGTAATATCTGTTATATATTATAATTAGAGTTCATTAAAATTATAAGTAGATTAAGTAATCAGAGTCAATCAAAATTATCTTATCTTTATGATTGTTATTTAATATAATGCATATTAAATATATATTTAAGTTATATTTTCTTAGCGACGGAGCTAGAAATTCATATAAGAGGATTGAAAAATACTCCAATTTTTTTTATTATTTCGGATTGAACTTGTGAGCTAAGATAACTTGGGGTGTTTTTCAATCCTCTTATATGAAAAACTCGGATTGCATTGTGAGCTAAGAAATTAAAATTTGTGAGCTAAGAGAATAGAGTTCATTAATTTCTTAGCTCACAAGTTAAATCCGGGAAAAAAAAAGTTGGGGTGTTTTTCAATCCTCTTATATGAATTTCTAGCTTCGTCGCTAAGAAAATATAGCTTAAATATATTTAATATGCATTACATTAAAATAACAATCATAAAGATAAGTTTTAATTGACTCTCATTGCTTATTCTACTTATAATTTTCATGAACTCTAATTACAATTTACAATAGGTATTACATAATTTAAGTTATAGCTAAAACCATAAAAAAATATCATATAATAAAAAAGTATTGAATTGGGGAGGAAATTAAAATTCAAGGGCAAAAAAGGTATTGTGTAGGATAAAGAGGGGAGAATGATTATTGTTCAAAGTTGAGGGGGGAGTTTGATTTTTAACACAAAATTGGGGAAGGTAAATGATTTTCACCCTAGTTTAACTATGTAACAACTTTTCGTGTTAACTTTTCTAATATTTAGTAATTTGATATCTAACTTTTTTATAAATGTAGATTTATTAGCTTTGAAACTTAGAAACAATTAAATTGTATCCTACATTTAGAAAAGAAAAAAAAATCTTAGAATCCTAGGTATATACAGAAAAGGAAAGAAATGTATATATTCCTAAATTTTAGACGTAAATAAAGGAAGTCAACTAATAATAGAATTCTAGATTCTGATGCAAAAAAGATACTCTTCAATTGAAATTCAATTGCTCACCATGATATTATTTACAATATATTCTTCTAACTCCATACAAATCGTGTTCCTTCCACAATAAAAAAGAAAAAAATTGATGATTTGGAAAGGGATATTACGTTTCGCATATATTACCCTTTTAAAATAATTCTCATGGTAAATTGAGCATAGCCAACAACTAAAGCAGCTAGGTATTGTATGCATATACATAATGATACATAATATATATATATATATATATATATATATATATATATATATGGTGCAACATATTCATTCAAGTGATAATATGGCTGATTTGTTCACCAAATCTCTACCGATGTCAATCTTCAAAAAGCTAGTGTACAAGATGAGCATGTGAATGCTTAAAGATGTGAATTGATGATCTTATTAGGGGGAGTTAATACGCGTTGTACTCTTTTTCCTTACAAGGTTTTGTCCCACTGGGTTTTACTCGCAAGGTTTTTAACGAGGCAACCAAAAGGCGTATTGTTAGATATGTGCATTCTTTTTCCTTCTTTAGAATTTTTTTCCCGCTAGGTTTTGTTTAGTTAAGGTTTTAACGAGGCACATTATCTGTTGAATAGACATTCAAAGGGGAGTGCTATAAATAGGATTCTATTTAAATTGAATGTCTATATTTTAGAGAGATTGTAGAGATTTTACTTGGTGGCTAAGTCACTTTTTCCCTATAAATAAAGAGGTTTTATTCCATTGTAATTCATTTTTAAGATCAATAAGAATTCTTCTCTCTACTTTTCTCTGCAATATTCTTTTTCTTCTTTTATTGTTCATAACAATGGTATTATTTTTTACCATTATTTTAAGAGAAGGTCATATCACTAGAATAATATTTGTAATGTCATACTTTTTTTTCCTTCTGCTGTAACCACACGATCTAGAGGTTCTTCGGCTTGGCAAAACGGAAAAATCAAATCCCGTCCACCAAGGATAACATGAATATTTCAAACTTCAAAATTATAAAAATAAAAATCACAAGATTATTCCTAATCCTGCTCGCCAAATCATCTAAGCGTCATGCATCCTTTCCACTTGAGGAGAGACGAATAACTAAGAAAACAGAAGAAAAGAAAATAGAAAATAAATTTACCATATATGACTTCAAGAAAAGACTAGTATTAAAATGCTCAAACTTGTGGCGGTAAATATTTGACGCAACTCTAAATCCATTACATTAGAGTACACGTTTTTTTTTAACATCGATAGCAAACACTTTAACCTCGGCGTGCAACAGCGATGATTTTAGAATTTGTAGTTTTCCAAAGGAAAAATTGTATTCCTGTGTGTCACACCCTTTTTCCGCCCAAAAAGATATAGATGTTATGGATCATAATTGGTTGAAAAGTTTTTTCAACTAAAGTGATTATTTTAAAATAAGAATTATTTTATCATTTAGAGTCGCTTTTTGGCATTGATTTTTTGGGTGTTCCAAATCACCATTTATTTGAATCCCTAGTCAAAGGAAGGTTTGACTCTATTTTTATCGGTCCGCTAAAATAAAGTTCGAGTAAGGAATTCTGTTGACCGGGGAGAAGGTGTAAGGCATTTCCCGAGTCTCGTGGTTATAGCACGGTCGCTTTTATTGACTAAAATTGGCTTAAATTAATTTTGGAAAATTGTGTTTTATTTAATTTTTATGTTTTACCTATCCGCTTTTATTTCTTGATTATTAGATTTATTAAGAAAAAATTTATTTTTGGATAAATTATGTTATCATAACCACGCTACGCGAGCGAATGCATGATCAAATAAAAAACAATTGATTAAGCTGTCACAATTGCGCCTCACAAACGAATCTGAAATCATGACAATCAATTATTTGTAATACTTTTCAAAAAAATTACTACATTTAAGAAAATTAGCTCTTGAAAATTTAAAAGTCAACTGTTGCGCTACGCAAATGAATCCGCAATTTTAACAAAGGATTAACTAAATTAAAATTTAACTAACAAAAAACTAATGGATAGGTTATGAGATTATTGAATTAATATATTGAATGATTAACATCACGCTACGCAAGCGATTCCGTGAGTTAAAGCGCGCATATTAATTATCTAGCGTTTAAATTAATTAAAAATAATTAAGTTATCAAGAAAAAGAAAAAAACAAAAAGAGACATACACTTTATTGGATTTATGGAAGAAACTTTATTTATAAACATTTGGGCTAACTCATGGTTATCTTAGGAGAAATGGGCCAACATTTCACTTATACTCCCTCCGTTTCAATTTATGTGAACTCATTTGACTGGGCACGGAGTTTAAGAAAAGAGAGAAGACTTTTGAACTTGTGGTGTAAAATGAAGCGCATATATCTTGTGTGGCTATAAATCATTGCATAAAGGTGAATTATTTCCAAATAGGGAAAGAGGTCATTCTTTTTGGCACGGACTAAAAATAGATTCACATAAATTGAAATGGAGGGAGTATATTTTTTTAGAGAAATTTTCATAAAGTACTATCTTTTAGTAGTAATTAGCCATCTATAGATATCATTTGCTATATTACAGATTATAGATACGTTTTATGTGGTTATAAGATGTATTTGATGTATTTAAGCTATTGTATTCATGAATATAGTAGAACAAATAGGCATGAATCAGGGAAGTCCAGCTAAGCGAAGAGTACTTCTACCCGAAAATATGAGCTGGATCCCCATAAGCGAAAAGATTCTACCTGAGTAAAGCCGTGTAAAACACCCTGAGCGAAGAGTACTTCTACCCAGAACTATAAGCTGGATCATCATAGGATAAAATAATCTAATTGAGTTAAGCTACGTAAAACAACCTAAGCGAAGAGTACTTCTACCCGGAACTATAAACTGGATCCCCTAGGCGAAATGGTTATACCTGAGTTAAGCTACGTAAAACATCCTAAGTGAAGAGTACTTCTACTCGGAACTATGCGCTGGATCCTCCTAGGCGAAAAGATTTTACATGAGTTAAGCTGTGTAAAATACCCTAAGCGAAGAGAACTTCTACCTGGAACTATGAGCTGGATCCCCTTAGGCGAAATGGTTCTACCTGAGTTAGGCTTCGTAAAACATCCTAAGCGAAGAGTACTTCTACCCAGAACTATGAGCTGGATCCCCCGAGGTGAATGGATTCTACCTAAGTTAAGCTGTGTAAAACACCCTGAGCGAAGGGTACTTCTACCCGGAACTATGAGCTGGATCCCCCTAGGCGAAAGGATTCTACCTGAGTTAAGTTGCGTAAAACAACCTGAGCGAAGAGTACATCTACCCAGAACTATGAGATGTATCCCCCTAGGCAAAATGGTTCTACCTGAGTTAAGCTACGTAAAACATCCTAAGCGGAGAGTACTTCTACCCGGAACTATGAGTTGGATCCCCCTAGATGAAAGGATTCTACCTAAGTAGAGCTGTGTAAAACACCCTGAGCGAAGTGTACTTCTACCTGGAACTATGAGCTGGATCCCCCTAGGTGAAAGGATTCTACCTAAGTTAAGCTACGTAAAATATCCTAAGCGAAGAGTACTTCTACACAGAACTATGAGCTGGATCCCCCTAGGCGAAAGGATTCTACCTAAGTTGGGCTGCGTAAAAAATCCTGAGCGAAGAGTACTTCTACCCGGAACTATGAGATGGATCCCCCTAGGCGAAAGGATTCTACCTAAGTTAAGCTACGTAAAATATCCTAAGCGAAGAGTACTTCTACCCCGAAATATGAGCTGGATCCCGTAGACAAAAGGATTCTACCTGAGTTAAGCCGTGTAAAATACCATGAACGAAGAGTACTTCTATCTGAAACTATGATCTGGATCCCCCTAGGCGAAAGGATTCTACCTAAGTTAAGCGGCGTAAAACAACCTGAGCGAAGAGTACTTCTACCCGGAACTATGAGCTGGATCCCACTAGGCGAAATGGTTCCACCTGAGTTAAGCTAGGTAAAACATCCTAAGCGAAGGGTACTTCTACCCGGAACTCTGAGCTGGATCCCCCTAGGCGACTGGATTCGACCTGAGTTAAGCTGTGTAAAACACCTTGAGTGAAGAGTACTTCTACCCAGAACTATGAGCTGGATCCTCCTAGACGAAATGGTTCTACCTGAGTTAAGTTATGTAAAATATCCTAAGCAAATAGTACTTTTACCCAGAACTATGAGTTGGATCCCCCTAGGAAAAAGAATTTTACCTGAGTTAAGCTGTGTAAAACACCCTGAGTGAAGAGTACTTCAACCTGGAAATATGAGTTGGATGCCCTAGGCGAATGGATTTTACCTAAGTTAAGCTACGTAAAACACCCTGAGCGAAGAGTGATTCTACCCAAAACTATGAGCTGGATGCCCCTAGGAGAAATGATTCTACCTGTGTGTTGGCCCAAGTTCAGTTGAAGTTTTGAAGATTGACAAATGAACATCAGGGAAGGACCTGGTCCATCATGGGAGACACAGTTAGTCGTAACCATTGCACATGAGAGGCACGTGAGGAAGATATGTATTGAAGCGTATGCAACAAATATCTTTCGAATGGAATCGAAAAGATTGCATTGAGTTCTAAGGAGGACAGTCTCCTTATGATAAGAGAACACATTCCTAAGCTAGGATAAGGATGGGAGTTTGTATTAGTTAAGAACTCAAATCGACTAAGGATAAGCATTGGATTCTCGATCAAACTCCAGCTGCTGATCTATAAAATAACTAAGTTGTTTTCTTTTACAGAAAATGCACATAAGCAGAAGTTAGGCATATTTGAGAGCAAAAAGGATCAAGTCTGTTTTGTAAGCAATATATGCGAGATACAAGTGTGCACGTCTGAAGCTACATGAACTAAGATAGAAGAACTAGTTTCATCATTGTGTTTATTCTAAGTCTAGTTCAATCGTAGTAGGTTTTAATATTGTACCCTTCAACTTTCTTAGAAGCAATTGTAGTAGGTACTCTGAGAATTCAAGTTAGAGTTAACTTGAAAGTGTTGCAACAGTTGAGGTTGTGTGCCACACTGGGATTAGAGTTAATCCTTAGGTTTACAAAGAGTTTTTGTAAATGCAGTTTTTGGCTCAGTG
>MU771851.1:45697-58723 GCA_026770625.1 Nicotiana glauca | reverse complement strand
CATAGTGTCTGAGTCCCTAATCTTCAACTGGTGATAGCCTGAACGGAGATCAATCTTAGAGAATACCTTTGCCCCTTGAAGCTAGTCAAACAAATCCTCAATACGGGGTAGTGGATACTTGTTCTTCATTGTCACCTTGTTCAACTGTCTGTAGTCAATGCACATTCTCATCGTGTCATCCTTCTTCTTCACAAATAAGACCGGTGCACCCCACGGTGACATACTCGGGCGAATGAACCCCTTATCTAGGAGTTCCTAAAGCTGCTCCTTCAATTCTTTTAACTCAGCTGGTGCCATACGATAGGGAGGAATAGAGATAGGCTGAGTGCCCGGCACCAGGTCAATACCGAAATCAATGTCCCTGTCCGGCGACATGCCTGGCAGGTCTGCTGGAAACACATCAAGGAAATCCCTCACAATAGGAACTGAATCAAGATTAGGAGTCTCAGATCCGACATCTCTCACGAAAGCCAAATACGATAAACAACCATTACCAACCATCCGCTGGGCCTTTAAGAAAGAAATCACCCCACTGGGCACATGATTAGTCATACCTCGCCACTTGATCCTAGGAACACCCGGAATAGCCAACGTAACTGTCTTGGCATGACAGTCCAGAATAGCACGGTATGGGGATAGCCAATCCATGCCCAAAATCACATCAAAATCTACCATGCCCAACAATAAAAAGTCAACTCGGGTCTCCAGACCCCCAATAGTCACCAGACATGATCAATATACATGATCTACAATAATAGTATTACCCACTGGGGTAGATACGTGCACAGGCAAGGCAAGACAACCACAGGTCGAACCCAAATGATGAGCAAAATATGAAGATACATAGGAATATATAGATACGGGATCAAACAAAACAGAGGCATCCCTTTGGCAGACTGAGATAATACCTGTGATAACAGCATCAGATGCAATGGTGTCCCTCCTTTCTGGAAGAGCATAGAAGCGAGCCTAACCACCGCTAGATCGATCTCCATCCCTAGGGAGGCCCCTAGCTGTCTGATCCCCACCCCTACCTGACTGGGATGGTGCTAAAGTAGATGGAGTAGAAGAGGAGGGCTGATCCCTCTGCTGAGACAGACCACCATGAAGCCGAGGACACTGTCTCCTCATGCGACCTAACTTACCGTACTCGTAGCAACGACCCAAAGCTGGAGAAGGGGACTGAAGGGAACCCCTCGCTGCAGACGAACTCTGGGCTGAAGAAGCAGGAGTAGAGCTCTGAGCTGGAAGGGCGCTAAGTGAAGACTGACCCTACTGATAACCCTGACGACCACGGCCTGAAGAAACCCCACTGGACTCTGTACGATCTGACTGAGGAGGTATGAAAGAACGACCTCTGCTGCGCTGGAACTGGCCCCTAGATGGAGCACCACTGAAGCTACCTGAACCTCGAGGCCTTTTGGCCTCTCTCTCCTCACGCTCGCGATGACGATCTGTCTCAATCTGTCAAGCCATATCATCTACCTCTTCAAACGAGGCGGCCACAACCCTCTCTCTAGTCATCAAAATGTGGACTGGATAGTTAAGACCAGCCACAAACCTCCTAATCCTCTCCCTATCTGTTGGGATCATCCAAGTAGCATGCCGAGCTAGCTGCTTAAATCTCAACTCGTACTGAGTCACATTCATGTCTCCCTGAACCAACCACTCAAACTGACGACGCAGCTCCTTTTTGTGAGACTGCGGTACATACTTCTCCAAAAAGAGAGCAGAGAACTACTACCAAGTAAAGGGCGCTGCTCCAACAGGCCTACACCTCTCAAACTCCTCCCACCATGTGAATGCAGGCCCTGAGAACTAGAAAGTAGTAAAAGCCACTCCACTCGACTCCAAAATCCCTACAGTGTGAAGCATACGCTGACACTTGTCTATAAATCCTTGGGCATCCTCACCCTCAGTGCCACTGAACATCGGAGCTGGAGCCTACCGAACTTCTCCAGTCGACACTGCTCGTCATCTGGCATAGTTGGAACCACAAAGTCTGGAGCTGGTGCGACTGGCACAACTGGGGCAACTGGTTCAACTGGTGTAACTGGGGCAACTGGTGCAACTGGTGCAACTGGTGCAACTGGGGCAACTGGTGCAACTGGTGTGGCTGGCTGAGCTGGTGCTGCTTCCGGTGTCTGCAATCCCCGAACAACCTGCTCGGATGTGCGAGCTGCGGGGGTCTGATGACCACCACCGGTCTGAGAAGTAGCTGCGACAGCAGTGGCTGAGACTGCCTGAGCCATGCCAGTACAGACGGATAAGATCTAAGCTAAAGTCTCCTGAAGACCAGGAATCACAATGGGCACTGTCGGTGCCTGAGCAGGTGCTGCTGGAGCATCTACAGCTGCAGGCTGGTCCGGAACCTGGGCAGCTGGTGGATCTGCAGGAGCTGCTCTCACTAGTCTGCCTCGACCACGACCACGGCTTCTAGCAGGTGGCAATGGTGGTCGTCCGTCACGTCCGGTAGCACGGGTTCTCGCCATCTGTGAGAGAATAGAATACAGAAGTTTAGGTCTTAGAACAACAAAGCCGCACGATAAGAGTTCAAGAATATGAAGTGTTTCCTAAACGTTCTGCAGCCTCTCGAGGATAAATACAGACGTCTCTGTACCGATCCGCGAGATTCTACTAACCGGCTCAGGACTCATGAGGCCTAGTAACGTAGGCTCTGATACCATTTTGTCACGACCCCAAACCCGATCGTGATGGCGCCCAATATAATTGCTAGGCAAGCCAGACCAATTAACACTCACAACTCAACCACACAACCTATTTCCAATTTATAGCATTAAATTATCAAATAATATAGTTCCAACCAGTGATAATAGATAGAAGTAATACGAAAATCATAAAAACTGCCAATAAAACTCCCAAAGACCTGGGGTCATGAGTCTTGAGTCTCTAAGATAACAAAATAATAAATCCTCAGTAATACTGATGTTCACAAATGCGGAAATAATAAAGGGATAGGGGAGGAGTCGGGCTCTGCGAACGTCAGGCAGCTACCTCGACAACTCTTGAGAAACTCTGAAGCAGCAAAAAGCTCAACTATGCTCCTGAGATACCTGATCTGCACATATGGTGCAGGGAGTAAAGTGAGTACTTCCAACTCAGTGGTAATAGACATATATAATGACTGAAAGTATGAAATCCCGAAATACCACAATGTAAAGCTAACACTAACAATTTAGCATAGTTAACAGTGAAATGGAAACAAGACAGAAACAACTAGATCAGATAAACGTCAAAACATGAATGCAATGCAAAGCACATGACCACTGCGGCGTACATCCCGATCCATTTGGGTACCCGCGCTCACTGTGGGGGTTCAGACTCCAAAGGGGCTCCTACAGCCCAAGCGCAATATCATCGTAGTACTCGCTGCGGCGTGCAGCCCGATCCACACTCAGTCCAGGTATATGCATATAAGCCACACATGCACAGTCAAGTTACTATTTCCAGTTCCAATTATTAGGAATTATAGATTAAGTGTTTAAAACTTTAGAAATTTACTAATCATTTCGAGACAGTGTTTAACTCAGGACTGATATCATGAAAACATGCTAAGCATCGTGGAAACAGTGATAATAATCCCTAAGGGATCCAAATAATCGGCACGCAGCCCAAATATACTCATAACAATCCAAGTAGGATATTTACTAATCAGTCTAAAGTCCAAAGCACAGCTTGGACACCACTCGGGGCGGATTAATCCACAAACCCCAATCACAAACGACCTCGCACTCGTCATGGAGTGCATGTCTTGCCTCAATATAGCGTCACAGTATAATAAACCGGTGTTTCAAACCCTTAGGTCATCTTCTACATCTATTACTCACCTCAAGCCGGCCACAAGACTAGTCCGCTATGCCTTTTCCTCTCAAATCCGCGCGTCGAATCTGGTCAAAACTACAACGAATACATTGCAATAGGCCAAAGACACATAACCCAATCGAAAAGACTCGAAAAACACCAAAAATCACGAAGTTGGCAAAATCCGAGCCCCGGCCCCACTTCTCAAAAAATTATGAAATTTAATTCACCGGATTCCTTGTCTCACCACGAGTCTATATATATCAAATTTTCAAAAATCGGAGTTCAATTGCCCTATCAAAACCCAATTTTAAACTTCCTTAAGTTCCAAGCCCTAACCTCCATTTTTACCCTCTAATTCCTCGAATTTCAGTAATTACTCCATGTTTTTACACTATAATAACATATTCCGATTCTAATAATTCATACTTGATGAAACTCCTTCGAATTCTCTTCAAAATCGCCCAAGAATCGCTTAAGTCGAAGTCCAAAATATTTCTCTTCTCTTTCAAAATCATGAACCACTGTTCACTTAACCCAGACCGATTTCGCTTCTGCGGTTATAATGCCGCACCTGCGGTCACCGCGTTTGCGACCAAACGACCGCTTATGCGGTCTCACTTAACTAACCTGGGACCGCTTATGCGGTCCAAAATCGCTTCTGCGGAGCCCGCCTTTACGGAAAGCCTTCCGCTTCTGCAGAATATGCCCAGCCCTCAAAGGACCACTTCTGTGACCTCCACGCCGCATCTGCAGAACCGCTTCTGCGGCTCCTTATCCGCAGATGCAGAAATACCAGAAGCCATAAAAACCAGACCTGCAACATGCTTCAAAATTTCCGTTTAACCACCCGAAATCACACTGTGGCCCCCAGGACCTCAACCAAAAGCACAGACATGATCTAATACCCTATCCAAACTTGCTCGATTCATCAAAACACTATCGTTAACATCAAAATCCTCAATTTTCAACAAATCAAAGCCTAAGTTTCTTAAAAACTTCCGATTGCACATTCGATCAAAAACCCGATCTAAATACCTCCGAATGGCCTGAAACTTTGTAGAATATCCAAAATCACCTAACGAAGCTACTGCAACTCTCGGAATTCCATTCCGATCCTCGGATCAAAATCTCACCTATCAACCGGAATTCGCCTAAATTCAAACTTCGCCAATTCAAGCCTAATTCTACACCGAGCCTCCAAAATCAATTCCGATAGCACTCCTAAGTTACAAGTCATCCCCCGAAACTAATCAAATTACCGGAATTCACATCCGAGCCCTCTAACTATATAGTCAACTTCCGGTTGACTTTTCCAAAACATGCTTCCTTCTAAGAGGCTAAGTGCCTCATTTCCAACTAAAACCAATTCAATTCTATCTGATCAACTCAAATACCGATATTGAAACATAGAGAAACATAATATGGGGGAAACAGGGCGGTAACTCACGTGACGACGGGTCGGGTCGTCACAAGGGGCTAAAAAGAATGTGGAAATTGGAGAATTTGATCTCCACTTTCAACCAAGAGGTTGTGAGTTCAAATCTCCCAAAGAGTAAAGTGGGAAGTTTTTGAAGGGAAGGATGCCGAGGCTCTATTTGGAAACAGCCTCTCTACCCCAGGGTAGAGGTAACATCTGCGTACACACTACCCTCCTCAGACTCCACTAAATGGAATTATACTGGGTTGTTGTTGTTGTTGTTGTTTATTGATCTACCTATAGAACCTGAATAATTTTTTTTGTGCATAAGGCTCATTGTCTAACATCCCATTACCAAATACAATAACATATAAATAAATTTATCTTGAGTAAACAAATTTATCCTAAGTAAACAAAATTAAAATAAAATCTAAATAGAATTAGGTGAAATAAGACCGTCCTTTCTCGCTAAATATTTATTCTGGGAAAAGGGCACATATAAATTGCTCAAGAGCTAAAGGAGAGAATGATGGTTAACTAATAAAGGCCACAAAAGCTTAAAATTTCTTGAAAAAGAACTTTTATACACGTGTTCAACAGAAGAAAAGTAAGAATGATCAAATAACCAATGATATAGAGCCAAATTTATGGTACAATTTAATTAAATAACATTTTGTACAACTTGTATTTGCTGAGTTCGTACACCTTGAGCATTTATATATAAACATTTGCTGAACAGACTATGTAAAATGTTTTGTTGACCATTTAAAATTTGACTATTTATTTTTTTGTCTCTATCTTCTTACTACATTTATTGATAGAATCTATGTATCAAAATCTGCGTTTGCTTTTAAATGATCGATATTTATTCTGATTATATGATAGGGCTGTATTAAATTCACAATATTTTTCTCCAATATAAATAAGGGTCACTGCATCATAATCTTTGCTAAATAAGGTTGTGAGCAAAGAAATTCAATGGCTTCTTCATTCATTATTTCCTCATTTCTTGTATCTTTTTTTCTGTCCATTCTCTTCACATCTACAACTCATGTAAAGGGAGATTTAGTTAGTGATATTTGCGCCAAAACACCCAATGCTACTCTGTGCGAGACACTTATAAGATCAGATCCTCAGTCTAAAACCGCAGATCTAGAAACCCTAGGCACGATCACGTTCAACATGACTTCCAAACTTATCAACTCAACATCCGCTCTGGTGACTTCTCTTCGCGATAACACGACGAACGCAACACTAAAAGAAGTGTACTCAAAGTGTATTGACCAATATGCATATGTAGAACTAAATAGGGAAAATGCAGAGGGTTATTTTAAGGACAAAAAATGTGGACAAGTTGTCCATTTTATGAGTCGTTCAATTGGCGATTTATTGACATGTGATACTAGTTTTTTTGAACATTCAGTGGTTGAAGATGAGAAGCTACAACAAGCTAGTTTTTCGTTGGAACAATATTGTAGTGCTATTATTGTTATGACCGTTCGTCTGTAGACGATACAAAATCTTAGAATTTTTCACAAATTTGTTAAGAGTTATAATATAAATTATATTAGCTCCTTATGCTTTTTATGTTAATAATTTCTCGTTGCTAATCCTCTCAAGTCTTTTAAAACCAGTCTTGATCAAATATTCTACTTCGTAACGTTTCATGAAATACTTAGAAAATAATCGTCTTTGTATTCTTAAAATATCACTATTTCATCTATCAATTCTTAAAAGAAGAATTAACTCAAATAGTCGCACATATAATCTCTTAAACTTATAAAAATAGCCGAATAATGTATAATATATGTATAATTCATGTAAAATATATTATAACTGTAAACAATCAATATATGTTTATGTATACCAGCTAGAGATAATAAATATTAAATCTGGCCGGCTATTTGTGTAACAATCTATTTTTATTATTAACAAAACAAAAGTGATCACTTTAAAAAAAATCTCAAAAGTCAATTGTAAATAATTTTTAACAATTAATAGAGATACTCATACATTAAGATGCATTCGGGGCCTAGGTGGCATAGTTTGACTTGCCACAAAATTTAAGGAAGAAATGTTTCATTCACTAACTAAAAAAGGAAGAATGTTACATAAATTAGGACGGAGAGAGTAGTAAGAAACAAAATGAAACTAAGGGAGGAGGATTTAATTTTACTTTTAAGGCATTATCTACTACCCTTTTTGGTGCATGAAGACTAGAGGGAGGATTTAGTGGGGCCGAAGCACCGAATCCCCTTCGTCAGAAAATTATATTATATATATAAAGTAAAATTTATTTTGTGCCCCTATATATTATATTTTGGATCTCATTGACATAGCTTGAAAGCATAAACTCATGGGTCAATGGGTTGGACCAGCAACCTCACAAAGGTTTTGAAACCCTTTAGCAAAAATCTTGTATCCGCCATTGCTCGGGATTCATTTAATTCCTCTTTATTGTTTGACAAGTGTAGCTTCTGTGTCATCTCTTTATTGTTCTTGCACTTTGGAATATTCTGATTTATCCTCTTATTATGTGTGAGCACGTGATTTTTGCTTCACGAAAACTACTCCAAAAGAAATCAAAAATAAAATAAATTTCTTTGGCGTATAATTTTTAGAATTCTTGCATGACATTTCAGGATAATTATTTGTGTTTTACCTGTGGATGTTTATCTTGTTTTGATTAATTAAAATACCAAAAATATGTTGCAAATGCACTTAGGATTTTATTTTTGTACAAATTAGGAATTAACTACACAATATTTGGTTTTGAAAGAAGAAAATCACAAAATATGTATCTTTTGTAATTTTTGTCATTTAACGTGTAATTATGTGATTATGATTTTAATTAGTATTTGATATTGTGTGTTAATTATTAGCTGGCCATTTAATATTTTTCTAAGTTATTTAATTTTTACGGATTTAATTGGTCATTTAGGAACTAATTAAACCATAATTTGGTTTTGAAAGAAGAAAATCAAAAAATAATGTATTTAGTCTATTTTTGTCATTTAAAGTGTGGCATTGTGTGATTTTATTTTTTATCATGTGTGTTAACGGTTATTAAGGGTTAATTGGTATTTTTTAAGTTAATTTTGGTTTTACCATTTATTTTAGAATTTTGGTAATTAGGAATTAGAAAGAAAATAAAGAAAAGAGAAGGAAATTGAAGAAAAAATCGGATTGGGCCAATCCAAATGACCAAAAATCAGGCCCAGAAATATTTAAACGACCCAGTCCAGGTCCCCTGATCTCCTTAGACTCACCAAAACGACGTCGTACAGGCCTATCAGATCTGGACCGTTGATCAAACAGATCTAACTGTCCAGTTCAGCCCCCACTCTAATTGAAACGGCGACATTTCAGGAGCTTTGATCTGAGCCGTTCATCTCGTTCAATCCTACGGTCCCTAAGCTTCCTCATGAACCGACCGACCCATCCCGTCTGAGACCGACCCAATCCCCACTCAATCAAAACGGTACCGTTTTCTTAAGTGAAGAGATCCTGGCCATCAATCTCATCTGATGGAACGGCCAGGATCAAGTCCCCTACCCCGTATAAAAGACCTCACCCTTCACCCCACACCCCCATACCAAACCCCCCTTCCTCACTATTCACCGTCTCACTCATTCAGAGACGTACCCAGGCCCAAACCCTAGCCGCCATGAGCTCCCTTCGCCTGAAACCAGGCGGCATCAACGCCGCCGGCCACCATTTTAACACCACAGAACCCCCATCACACCCTGAACCCAAATCCACAAGCCTCTTAGCTCGAATCTAGCTACATCTTCTCGAATCTTCAATCGAAGATTCGAGCCAAGACTCAACCTATGCCAAACCACCCAAATCGATACCTAACACTCCCCTGACCTCCCTCGTAACCAAACCAACACTGGTTTGGTTCGAATCTAACCAAAAAACCCCAAATCCCAAATCACCCGTATGAACCCTAGAAATCCAAAAGTTAGGGTTCTGTCTAATTCGATGGGAGATTGAGGTCTAATAGACCTTAATCTAGGTGTTCTCAACTGAGAACACCCCGATTAAGGTCCGTTCAACCCAAAATGGACGAGTCCAGTTGAGCCCAGGGTCGTTTGTTCTTAAACCATAACAGATAAGTGCTTCTTTTTCTTTCTATTCTTGTTTATATTATGTGTTGTATTTGTTTGCATGTTAGTTAATTTAGGTGGTTTTTATTATTATTATTTTTCATTTCTGTTCATCCTCCTGAGACCTTTTATTTTGTCGTTTGTTTCTGTTTGTTTGATTATTTGATTGTTATTGTGAGTTTTTGTTCAATCTGTTAGAATAGTCTAGTTCATGTTAAGATTCCCAGTTGAAAATTATTGAAATCCTCGAGCCTAACTGTTATACCTTGATTAATTGATTATTAGCTACCTAGTGTAGTTCACATAATCAGTTAATTAAGTGTCGTCAATTAATTTGCTTGAAAGAAACATGATAGTAGTTCATAGTCGTTTTCCAGTATGTTTACCATTTTAGTCTTCTGTGTTAAATTTGTGATGAATTGAACCTGTTGTGTTCAGTTTGTTTTGTTCATTTGGTTTAAATCCCATGTTCTTCATAGTTTGTCTCCACGCCCTGATTGATACCATTTTGATTTCTTCTGTTCTCCTGCGTGAATTTGGTTGAATAGGATTGTGAATTGGATATAGCTGTAGTAATTTGGCTGTTTAGCCAGAAATTAGCTTCAGGTTTGAAATTATATAGTTGTAACTTCAGACTTGTAAAGCTTAGGGTAATGCAATAATAACAGCAGGATTACAGGGATATTTTGGGAATGGAAAATGGTCAGATTTGACCAAATTAATGGTCCGTTAGTCAAGCACTAATAAGACAAGAGCTTATACATTAGTTTAATGCTAGTGGGGAATAAGCCCTTATATCATGCCTTAATTTAGGGAATAAAATAAGGAAAAGTCTTCCTTAGTGGAATTTAGTTGAAAATGGGTAGATTTTTTGGGGGTTGGTCGGGTAAGTGAAGTTTTTCAAAGGAGGGCAGGTCTAGGGGGGACTATAAATACATAGAGTTGAGGATTAATTAAAGGGGGGATTTTTTTTGGAGAGAAAGTCTAGAGTGAGATAGAGGACTGGAATTTGATAGAAAAATTTTCAGAACTTGAGAGAGAGATATAGGCTGAAAGTTGAGCTAATTTTCCAAAAAAAAAAAAGTGACATTAGGCTGGTCTTTTTAACCTTAAAGATCAGTGCATTTTCAGAGTTGTAAGGCTAAGATTTACTTCAATAGTTTCAATCTATTTTCTCTGAGTGTTCAAAGTCATACAACTATTGCTGCTTTGCATTTGTTTCTCTTCTGCTTTGACTGTGGTTGCATTTTGGTATTACTGGGGTTCAATTGGTGGTGTTGTTGGGTCTTTCTTGAAGTTGCTACTAGGTTTCCTTAAGTTTTCTGCTTGGTTAAACTATTCTTGGGATCTTCCTGCACTGTTCGTTACTGGTTTACTGCTGTGGTTGCTGAACCTGTTGTTGCTGTGTTTGTGTTACTGCTGCACTACTGATATTCCTCTTCTTCTTTGGCATTTTCCAAATATCAGGTACACAATTGGTACTTCTTGTAAGCTGAGAATTGAAGCATTAAATACAAATGAAGAGCTGAAGCTCTAGGATTTATTTTTAAGTTATATTCTAAATTAAGTTGTATATATACAGTAGTTAATTTCATCTGCTAGAATCATGTAGTTGCTTTATTATGCATAACTGAGTACTGATCTGCAGTAGTTTAGTGTGTAAACTCCATTCCTATGTATGCTAGTTAGAAAAGAACTAATGATATAGTATTCATATCTTTCTATCTCCAGTTTGTTTCGTTTATAGCATATTTCAAATGCACATCAGTTCTTTAAGTTAAATCACTTAGTAGTTTGAATTATTTTTAATTAACAATTTGCTTATATAAATTTGCAAGAACATGTTCCCTTAGATATCATTTTCATTTTTGCTTCTTAAATGTTAAACGAGTGTAGAAACAAGTAGTAGGCCCAACACTGGAATAGGGATGGTCCAGGTCCAGCTCGATGCCATGGACGCTGGGCCTGGGCCCAAAACTGTTAAACGGACTGCCCTATTATATCATTTTCGGATTTAACAAGTAGTGTTCAAACGCCCGCTTAGAATAAGTTTGAAGCATGTAAATAATATAGGATCTTTTCTTCTTGTACTTTAGAGACAAACGAAATAGAAAACATAGTCACTATAGGATGATCCTTTTAAAATAAATGGGGCGTGCCTCGCCGAAAATAAATTATAACTTGTGGGGCCCTCAACAAAAGGATATAATAAAAGGATACGACTTCATTTTCTTCTTCATATGAAGACAACACTTCTTCTTCATCTTGAGGAAGAAGCATAACAAAACCCTAAACCTTCCTAGCAACCACGCCCAAGACCTGCCGGAAACCTACCAGTCCATTGCGTCGTCAACCAGCTCGTCGACCACCAACTGTTGTCACGTCCAAACGACCCCTTTGTCGTCCCCCCCTCTCTTTATTTTCCAGCGAGAACACATACAAGTCAATAGCCATTAACGAATGCTAGCCATCATCAAAAGAGCGGGCAGATTCAGTTCTATCTAATGTCCCTCTCTCACTTCTTTCGGAGCTGCTGCTGCGTTCGTCCATGGCGAAGTGACCAGCGACGACGCCCTCTCTCCTTCCTCAGTTTTGTTGCCGCTACCGATTGCTGGCTCAGGCCCGCTCCGTAGGTGTTGCCGTCGGAATCTGTGGGTTTCAGTTGGTTCGAGAAACTCCGGCGACCTCCATTAACGCCGACGAAATTGCCGAGGTTGGTTTGAGTTCGTCTCTGTTCGTTGAGGTCCGATTTGAGATCATTATTTTCTGTTTCCGGTTTAAGGTCCGAGCTTTGATCCTTTTATTTACATATTCTGCTTCTTTTTGTTTACGATGCTTTGCTTATGAAGTTTTCTCTATTATTAATTGCTATTTCCCTTTAATTTCATATACATAGTATTAATGTCATGAATTTGGAGTTGACGTTATGATTATTTTGAAAAAGTATGTTCTGTTTGTTTAGCTTCTTGATAAGGTTTTCTCAGAAATGCATCTAATATAATAATAGGCTTTGTCTACTGTTTCATTAATACTATATCCATCTTAATTGTGGTGATCTACTTTGCTTAGTCTGTTTATTCACTACAATATTCTGATTTCTTTGTATAAGTGTTGTATTAGGGGTAGGGGGAGGTTTGATCTCTGAATAAATAAAAAATAATTTGCATTGGTTCCAAATAAATTGATTTATCAGTGTATTTTCACTTCGGCTTGATAGATGTACCTAACTAACTTGCGAGATCGAGAAGTCGCAAGAAAAAAAATATTATCTCTGTTATATAATAATAAAAATAAGCATATTGCAAACTGCGTGGCCCTCATAAATGTTTATATTAAAAAATACTTAGACTTCGGGATGGACTGTTTATCGAATTTCACGGCCTTCCCCAAAATAATAACATGTTAGACTCTTTAGGCGCGGTTCTAATAACCTTACCTTCTTAAACTCGGGTGCACATTTATGTGACCCAAATCCAAATCTCAACAAAGTCAAAATGTGTCGATAATCACGGGTACATTGATTGTGACGTGGTTCGAGATGCATTTTCACGACGTTGCAATTCTTTTTTTTTAAATAATGAATGAGACGAGCCTCGACAAATAAAAATACTTAAGCCACGGGGCCCTCTATATGTGTTTGTAAAATTACTTAGATTTCGGGATGGGCCGTTT
>MU771851.1:6925-40329 GCA_026770625.1 Nicotiana glauca | reverse complement strand
GGGAGAGCTTCCGGGAATTTGGGTTCCGATGGAGAGAACAGGCAGCCAGAGTTGATCCTCCAATGAGAGAGGGGGAAATGGTAGATTACTTTCTACAAACTCTAGAGCCAACTTACTTCGTTCACTTGGTGACGACAGTTGGCAAATCCTTCAACGAAGTGGTGAAGATGGGAGGTATGATAAAAGAGGGACTTAATTCCAATAATATCCTGAGTTACTCAGCAATTAAGTCAACAACTCAAGCCATTCAGAGCTGCACGGGAGGTGCGCTTGGAAAGAAAAATAAGGAAGAAGTTGCCGCAGTTTAGGCAAGCAGTTGGTCCAGATCCAGCAAACCCTACTACAATCAACCCAGACCCCACCATCCAAATTATCCGTATACACCATACATCCCACCACAACATTACTACTCACCACAAGAACCTCACTTCTCCGTCCATCAAGCCCAAACATACGCCCAGCCTCCGGTTCGCCCGCAATGGCGCGCCAGCTCCCCGAAACACATATCCACCTCCACAAAATACATACCCACCTCCACAAAACACCTATCCACCGCCAAGGGCCTACAGGAACCCTGCAGGAGCAGGTTTCAGGGGAAATTCGGCTTCCAGAAATGAAAGAATGTAGAAGCAAAGAACCTTCACAGAGTTGGGAGAAACCTATACTGCCTTGTTCCACAAGTTAAGGCAGTTGGGTTTATTAAGTCCTGTCGAGCCCAGGTTGCCAAATCCCCTACCCCAAAATATGGACCATTCGATAAGCTGTGAGTATTGTTCAGGAATGCCGGGGCATGATACCGAGAAATGTTGGAGGCTGAAACATGCAATACAAGATCTTATTGAGGCCAACAAGATCGAAGTCCAAACCCCGGAAGCACCCAACATTAACCAAAACCTATTGCCAGCACACCACGAAGCCCACATGATCGAGCTTGTGCACGAAGGGGGAGAGCCAAAGAAACCATCACAGACAGTGATGATGATCCGTGCCATTCCGAGAGAAAAATCGACCGGTAAGGAAGCAAAGGTACAGGCGAAAGGGGAAGATGTCAAGCCAGTGGTGATATTAGGGAAGAATCCATCTGCCGCTACAAGGAAACCAGAACCGGCCAAATTGGTAATATCGGGAGCATCATCTGCACCCGTAGTTGTTGTGAAGGGAGTCTGCAGGGAACCAGTCATCATAAAGCCAGTAGTCCAATTGCTAGTGATTGATAGCAAGGCCGTGCCTTGGAAGTATGAAAAGGCAGTGGTGATATACAAGGGAAAGCAAGTGGAGGAGGATAGTTGTGAGGCGCAGGGACTAACTCGATCAGGACGGTGTTTTGCTCCCGTGGAGCTGAGAAGGTCCAATCCAGGAGTGACAAAGAAACTCGTGTTAGAAGAAGAGGCGGAGGAATTCTTGAGAAAAATGAAAGTTCAGGATTACTCCGTTGTCGAACAAATGAAGAAAACACCGGCCCAGATCTCGTTGTTATCACTATTGATCCATTCGGACGAGCATCGTCGGGCCCTGATGAAGATACTAAATGAAGCTCATGTGCCCAATGAAATTTCAGTGAACCACCTTGAAACAATTGCCAACAAAATTTTTGAGATAAACAGGGTGACATTCTGTGACGACGATCTGCCAGTGGAGGGAACAGAGCATAATAAAGCTCTCTACTTGACTGACAAATANCGAGGATTTGATGGAAGTGGAACAGACACCGTGGGGGATATCATACTCGAGTTGACCATCGGCCCGGTCGAGTTTACTATGGAGTTCCAGGTATTGGATGCGGCGCTATCTTATAATCTTCAGTTGGGGCGACCGTGGATCCACGTGGCCAAAGCAGTGCCATCCACATTGCATCAGATAGTCAAGTTTGAATGGGACAGGCAAGATGTCGTGCTACATGGGGAAGACGCTGCGTGCACTATGAGAGGCGCCATTGTGCCATTCATAGAAACCGACAATGACAAAGGTCTCTGGGTTTACCATATTTTTGACGCAATCTCAGCAAACAAGATTCCCGAGGGTAAAAGCATTCCACACCCCAGGACAGCTTCCTCAACCGTCATGATAGTTTTAGAGATGCTGATAGTTTGGGCCAATCCAAATGACCAAAAATCAGGCCCAAAAATATTTAAACGACCCAGTCCAGGTCCCCTGATCTCTCAGACTCACCAAAACGACGTCGTACAGGCCTATCAGATCTGGACCGTAGATCAAATAGATCTAACGGTCCAGTTCAGCTCCCACTCTAATTGAAACGACGACGTTTTAGGAGCTTTGATCTGAGCCGTTCATCTCGTTCAATCCTACGGTCCCTAAGCTTCCTCATGAACCGACCCACTCCCGTCTGAGACCGACCCAATCCCCACTCAATCAAAACGGTACCGTTTTCTTAAGTGAAGAGATCCTGGCCATCAATCTCATTTGATTAAAGGGCCAGGATCAAGTCCCCTACCCCGTATAAAAGACCTCACCCTTCACCCCACGCCCCCATACCAAACCCCACCTTCCTCACCATTCACCGTCTCTCTCATTCAGAGACCGACCGAGGCCCAAACCCTAGCCGCCATGAGCTCCTTTCGCGTGAAACCCGGCGGCATCAACGCCACCGACCACCATTTTAACACCACAGAACCCCCATCACACCCCCTGAACCCAAATCTACAAGCCTCTTGGATCGAATCTAGCTACATCTTATTGAATCTTCAATCGAAGATTTGAGCCAAGACTCAACCTACGCCAAACTACCCCAAATCGATACCTAACACTCCCCTGACCTCCCTTGTAACCAAACCAACACTGGTTTGGTTCGAATCTTACCAAAAAACCCCAAATCCCAAATCACCCGTATGAACCCTAAAAATCCAAAAGTTGGGGTTCTGTCTAATTCGATGGGAGATTGAGGTCTAATAGACCTTAATCTAGGTGTTCTCAACTGAGAACACCCCGATTAAGGTCCGTTCGACCCAAAATAGACGAGTCCAGTTGAGCCCAGGGTCGTTTGTTCTTAAACCATAACAGATAAGTGCTTCTTTTTCTTTCTATTCTTGTTTATATTGTGTGTTGTATTTGTTTGCATGTTAGTTAATTTAGGTGGTTTTTATTATTATTTTTTTCATTTCTGTTCATCCTCCTGAGACCTTTTATTTGGTCGTTTGTTTCTGTTTGTTTGATTATTTGATTGTTATTGTGAGTTTTTGTTCAATCTGTTAGAATAGTCTAGTTCATGTTAAGATTCCCAGTTGAAAATCACTGAAATCCTCGAGCCTAACTATTATACCTTGATTAATTGATTATTAGCTACCTAGTGTAGTTCACATAATTAGTTAATTAAGTGTCGTCAATTAATTTGCTTGAAAGAAACATGATAGTAGTTCATAGTCCTTTTCTAGTATGTTTACCATTTTAGTCTTCTGTGTTAAATTTGTGATGAATTGAACCTGTTGTGTTCAGTTTGTTTTGTTCATTTGGCTTAAATCCCCTGTTCTTCATAGTTTGTCTCCACGCCCTGATTGATACCATTTTGATTTCTTCTGTTCTCCTGCGTGAATTTGGTTGAATAGGATTGTGAATTGGATATAGGTGTAGTAATTTGGCTGTTTAACCAGAAATTAGCTTCAGGTTTAAAATTACATAGTTGTAACTTCAGACTTGTAAAGCTTAGGGTAATGCAATAATAACAGTAGGATTACAGGGGTATTTTGGGAATGGAAAATGGTCATATTTGACCAAATTAATGGTCTGTTAGTCAAGCACTAATAAGACAAGAGCTTATACATTAGTTTAATGCTAGTGGGGAATAAGCCCTTATATCATGCCTTAATTTAGGGAATAAAATAAGGAAAAGCCTTCCTTAGTGGGATTTAGTTGAAAATGGGCAGATTTTTTGGGGGTTGGTCGGGTAAGTAAAGTTTTTGAAAGGAGGGAAGGTCTAGGGGGGACTATAAATACATAGAGTTGAGGATTAATTAAAGGGGGTGATTTTTTTTTTTGGAGAGAAAGTCTAGAGTGAGATAGAGGACTGGAATTTGATAGAAAAATTTTCAGAACATGAGAGAGAGAGATATAGGCTGAAAGTTGAGCTAATTTTCCAAAAAAAAAAAAGAGTGACATTAGGCTGGTCTTTTTAACCTTAAAGATCAGTGCATTTTCAGAGTTGTAAGGCTGAGATTTACTTCAATAGTTTCAATCTATTTTCTCTAAGTGTTCAAAGTCAGACAACTATTGTTGCTTTGCATCTGTTTCTCTTCTGCTTTGACTGTGGTTGCATTTTGGTATTACTGGGGTTCAATTGGTGGTGCTGTTGGGTTTTTCTTAAAGTTGCTACTAGGTTTCCTTAAGTTTTCTGCTTGGTTAATAACACGTTAGACTCTTTAGGCACGGTTCTAAAAACCTTACTTTCTTAAACTCGGGTGCACATTTATGTGACCCAAATCCAAATCTCAACGAAGTCGAAATGTGTTGATAATCACGGGTACATTGATTGTGACGTGGTTCGACGCATTTTCACGACGTTATAATTCCTTCTTTTTAAATAATGAATGAGACGAGCCTCGACAAACAAAAATACTTAAGCCGCGGGGCCCTCTATATGTGTTTGTAAAATTACTTAGATTTCGGGATGAGCCGTTTAGCAAAATTTCACGGCCTTACCCAAAATAATGATACGTTAGTCGCTTTAGGCGCGCCTTTAATAATTTACTTTCTTAAAATTGGGTGCACATTTATGTGACCCAAATCCAAATCTCAACGGAGTCGAAATGTGTCGATAACCGCGGGTACATTGATGTGACGTGGTTCGAGATACGTTTTTACAACGTTGCAATTCTTTGTTAAAATAATAATAATATTAAAAGCGGTTAAAGGTTAAAATTTGCACATAAGTTAAAGCATGTTATAAATCAGATAAATAAGCCAAATACGACAGTTGAGTGACCGTGCTAGAACCACGGAACTCGGGAATGCCTAACACCTTCTCCCGGGTTAACAGAATTCCTTATCCAGATTTCTGGTTCGCGGACTGTTAAATAGAGTCAAACCTTTCCTCGATTCGATTCGGGATTCAACCGGTGACTTGGGATACCATAAATCTCCCAAGTGGGGACTCTGAATCTCTTAATAAATGAATCCAGTTTCGATTGTCCTTTAATTGGAAAAACTCCCTTTACTGTGCGCCTTCGCGGGGTGCGATAGCGCTGAAAGGAGGTGTGACATTATGTTCTTGTGAGATATTTGAATATAGTCTTGGAAGACAAATTCCTCAATTGGCAACGGTTGAGGTAATTGTGTCTTAGATCACAACTTCTAGCTGTGTGCCAACATAAACTAACTCTGGTAGTTAACTGAAGGAGGGTAGAGGGGTGGCCCTGTCATAGCTGAGTTTCAAAGGCTCTAGGCAGCCCAGAAGGTCGGCCCCACACGAATTTCTCCTTCATAAAAAAAAAATGTTTTCTCATACAAATGTTTATGAATTAGAGAGTTATTTGATTGAAAGTTCACCAATAAAATGCTATAAGCTCAATAAATAAAATAAAATGAGAATATATCTAAAAGGGGCAAAAGAGAGAAGCCAATCCGTTTCAACTATCATAACTATAGCAAAACTTAGAGAGTGAAGGCAACAAAAAGAAACAAGAAGAAAGAAGATACTAAAATTGGCCTCTCAAATATGTAATTGGCTCCATTCTTTTTAGGTCCTTTGCGAAGAAGGTCTGCTCCACCATATACTCCTCTTCTCTGATGAACAACTTTATGCACATCCTTACTTTCATTATTTGCAACTGCATACAATTCATTTAGTTAATTATAAGTAATTTACACTAGTATTAAATATGGGAAAGTCAAGAAAAATTCTAAGATTTAACCAAATGATGAAACATGAAGCTAGTCTTTTAGAAAAGATCTTGAATCAAAGTGATATTTATTTATAAGGACATAGTTTGTTTAGATTTAAAATTGGTTATGGTTACTTAATAGGTAGTTATTATTAAATAATCATGTTCAAAAAAAATATTTTGAAGACATACATTAGTATTAGTTGAAAATATTTCCATGTATGATAAGAAAAAAAACAAATCGATGTACAAAGCATCTCGCATTCACGTAGAATACGGGGAAAGGCGGTACCTTAAAGGGTGTGACATAGATAGTCTACCACAGTGACGAATCTAGGAATTTTTTCAAGGGTGTTCAAATTTAAAAGAAGTGAAAAAAAATTTCGACAAAGGGTGTTTAATATGTATTATATACCTCTAAAACGTAATATGTAGATAGTACAATTTTTTGACGAAGGGTGATCATGTGGCTTCGCACTGTTCTACCATAATGCAAGCATTAGTGGTTGCTAATCAAAATATTTAAAAAAAAAAAAGAAAAAAAAAAGAAAGGAGATGAAAATTGGAGACAAAGAACTTACTCTTTTCTTTGTTTTCATTAGGGAAGATAAGTTCATGATTTGTGGATTTTGGGGTGAATTTGCAAGTGCAGTATGGCAAAGTTTGCAAGAATATAATGAGGCAAAGCCATGAAACTAATACATGAACCTTCATGGCTATTTTTGTAAAATTTTCTACCTAAGAGAGTCAAGGATTTTAAGGGCTATTTATAAAGATTTGTATTTAAATGTCCAACGAATCTTTAAAAGTTTGGCAAGAATTTTTCTAAGTGCAGCCAATGTGCTAGCTAGGAAAACACAATTGGAACAATGAAAATCAAATAGATTTTGAATTAACTTTAGGGGCAGTTTTTGAAAATGCAAAAGTAATATAAAATGAATTAAAAATACTATTTAAAAAGTAGCTGAACAGAAATGTTATTCCTCTTTCCTACACGTATGGTGGAACTAAAAGCATAATAGGGCCCTTTTTGAGAATCTAATTCTCGTTTACTAATCAAATTGTCCTAGTCATTAAAATTGCTAATCAAGAAATTTAAAAGATTTTTACTAGCTATTTAAATGAATTATCAAATACCCCATTCTTTTCAGTCTATGTGACATTTGAAATTTACAGTCTTAAACATGTCATGATATATGTGTGACTATAAAATCATGTCACTAAAGATAAATAAGAAGATTAAAGTTAAATTATTTTTAATATAAAAATACGCCATACCATTTTAACGGACTAAAAAAATAGTATCACAGAAATTAGTCGATCCTTTAATTAAAAAATGTAGGTATTCAATATTTGATTATGTTTTAACAGTTTTTTAACAAATTAATAAAATCGGTGATTTCTAAACCGAGGATATGACTAAAAGAGTATAGATTTTTTTTGAAGAGATAAGGTCATGAAAAGAAAAGAATTGATTCCCAACAGTCTTATAGGAGAAAGGAGATTTAGACTGATAATGGAATCCTTTTGTGCACCATATTTAAATCTAATGTCATATTCCAAAGTACATGACTTGCTTTATACCTTTCGTTTGTTCATAATTCAAGGGATTTGGCCGATAATTTATTTTCATTTAATGTGGTTTACTTTAATGGGATTGAATCCCTTCCGGTACTATTTTGCCCATTGATTTTTAATAGTATTTGATATGTGCCATGTGGACAATAGATAACCAATAGTTTGGCCCTAAAACGCCAAATTATAAGTAACAATCATGGCGAAGCAATGACTATTGTTCGTTAGGTCATTTTTTTATAGGCCCACAAAACTTTAGGCGATTCTGAGTCGGTCGCCCGAATGCATGCAGAAGGCGTGTGCTATGCACACGAAAATCTGGGAATCGGGCGGAATTCCGGTTTTATGGCCCAAAAATGCCAAGAAATGAAAAACAGTCATTGTGAAGTGATACTATTGTTCCTTAGGTAACTTTTGAAGGACTGGCAATATTTTTATGGACTCGGGTCTGATCGTCCGGATGCATGCAAATGGTGTGGGCTATAGCACACGAAAATGTAGGAATCAGATGAAATTCTAATTTTATGTCACTAACACGCCAAAAAAAAATGAGGAACGATCATCGTGAAGCGATGACTATTATTTCTTAGGTCATTTCGGATGGGCCAATAAAAGTTTAGGCGATTCAAGTCCGGTCGTCCGGATTCATGCAGATGGCAGTGGCTATAGCACATGAAAATCTCGGAATCAGGCGGAATTCCAATTTATGGCCCTAAAGCGCAAAAAAATGAGAGACGATTATGGCGAAGCGATGAAGATTGCTCCTTAGGTCGTTTTTAATGAGTCAAAAAAATTTAGATGACTGGAGTCCGGTCATCCGGATGCACGCAGATGACGTGAGCTATAGCACACGAAAATTAGAAGTCGGGCAAAATTTCAGTTTTATGATCCTAAAATACCAAAAAATAAGTAACAGTCATGGCTAAGTGATGACTATTATTTCTTAGGTCGTTTTGTATGGGCCGACAAAATGTTATGCGATCCGGGTCCGGTCTCCCAAACTCATGCAGATGGCGTGGTCTATAGCACACAAAAATTTGGAAATCGAGCGGAATTTCATTTTTATGACCGAAAATACCAAAAACAAAAGAGAAACATTTATGGAGAGGCAATAACTATTGTTCATTAAGTCATTTTTTATGGGCAGCAAAAGTTTAGGTGATTCGGGTCCGATCGCTCGGACTCATGTAGATGGCATGGGCTATGCACACGAAAATCAGGAAATCAAGAGAAATTCTAGTTTTATGGCCCTAAAAAGCCAAAAAATGAGGAACGGTCATGGAAAAGTAATTTCTATGGTTCCTTAGGTCGTTTTTGCTTGTCCAACGAAATTTTAGGCGATCCGGTTTCGGTCTCCCAGACCCATACATATGGCATGGGTTATAGCACACGAAAATACGAGAATCGGGTAGAATTCTAGTTTTATGGCCTAAAAACAAGAAAACATGAGTAACAGAAAAGGCAAGGCGATAAATATTTTTCCTTAGGTAATTTTTTATGGGCCGGAAAAATTATAGACGATCCGGATCCGGTCGCCCGAACCTATGCGATAGCGTGGGCAGCTCATGAAAATTTGAAAATCGGTCGGAATTCTAGTTTTATGGTCCTAAATATCAAAAAATGAGGGACGATCATAGCGAAGGGATGACTATTATTTTTTAGGTCATTTTTAATGTGTTAGTAAAATTTTAGGCAATCTGGGACCGATCGTCCGGACTCATGCGGATGGCATGGGTTATATCACACGAAAATATGGAAATCGGGCGAAATTCTAATTTTGTGCTTCTAAAAAGAAAAAATATGAGAAACGGCCATGGAAAGGAGATGACTATTGTTCCTTAGGACGTTTTTCATGGCCCGACAAAATTTTTCACGATTCGGATTCGGTCGCCTGGGCCAATACAATTGGCATGGGCTATAACACACGAAAATCTTGTAATCGGCGAAATTTCAGTTATACAGCCCTAAAACACAAAAAAATGAGAAACAGTTAAGGCGAGGCGTGACTTTTTTTTGTAGGTTGTGTTTGATTGGCCAACAAAAGTTTAGGCAATTCGAGTCCAGTCGCCCGAACCATGTCAAATGACGTGGGCTATAGCACACCAAAATATAGAAATCAATCGAAATTCATGTTTTATGGCCCTAAAATACCAAAAAACGAGGAACAATCATGGGAAGGCGATGACTATATTTCCTTAGGTCATTTTCGTGGGTCAAAAATATTTTTTCGCGATTAGGGTCCTGTTGCCTGGACCCATGCAAATGGCGTGAGCTATAGCACACAAAACTCTAAGTATCAGGTGCCCTAAAATACCAAAAAATGAGGAATGGTCATTGAGAAACGATGACTATTGTTCCTTAGGTCATTTTTATGGGCCAACAAAATTTTAGTTGATCTGGTTCAGGTCATCTGAACCCATATAGATGGCATTGGTTGTGGACACGAAAATCTAGAAATTGGATGGAATTCCGATTTCATGGCCCTAAAATTCTAAAAATGAGGAACGGTGAGGGCGAAACGCCAACTATTATTCTTTGGGTCATTTTTGAATGGCCAGCAAAATTTTAGGCAATCCCAGTCTGGTCGCTCGGGCCCATTGTCGGGCCTTTTTTTCTCGCAAAATCGGGTTTCGACATGTGACAACTCCTTTAAGGAAGGTGTTAAAAGAGAGAGTCGCCACCTGATGGGTTCGAGGTGCGTTAGGGAATCTATTTGCAAATAACTCTGGTTTAACCAGTTTGCATCACCAAAGATCGGGTAAAGGCTCAAATTACCTCTAAGAGAAGGTGTTAGTCACTCTTCGAGGTCCACAACTATGTTTCCCGGCTGAACTCAAATTATATGAATTAGTCAGACAAACGAAGAAAAAGAAAGCAAGAAATTTGGGAAGTTCTATTAAACTGAAATAATTGATTTAAAGAAAAGATTTTTTTTGGGGGGTGGGGGTCCTAAATATTTTAGCCTAAAGGATCACCCCGTGCAACATAAATAATACATCATAACTCCTCAAGATGGGGTGTTACTCGTATTATTCAGGGGGCACAGACTATCATCTCCTGCTGCCTGATTACTATCTTTAAGTTATTACCTAAGAACACTAATTGATTCTAAACCACACCTTATGCGTGCACTACCCGTCCTCATGCCTATGGTCCAAAAGGCGTTTCGACCTCTATTTTGGGTCGTTCTAGACATAACTTAGGTTGCTCAAAAAGAGAAAACTAGGTTACATACAAAACAAGTTGGACTTCATGTAAAAGCAATTAATTGCTCAAGTTAGCCTCCACACTTAGACAACAAATGCACGCAAATAAATTAGGCGTTAAGCGTTAGACAGTTTCAGAATTGAGCCAAATTAAAGTCGTTAAGTCCTATAGACATGGTTTCTATGTGACCTCGTGTAGGCAGTTTCAGATGCAAGGTGCAATCTTATAGACGTGATTTCTAAACAACTACATAGTTTAGGGAATCTGATATTGCATGTTGATTACAGATTATATGTGATTTAGCCTATAGACATAATTTCTAGATGATTTACACAACAGTTGGCAGTGACGACCATTGGAAATACTCAGAATTACTCAGTTTGATCCTATAGGCATGTTTCCTAATAGTAATAAAGCTAAGCAATGAGAAAGTGTTGAAAGTTTAACATTAGCACTTAAAAAGCGGGTGGGATTACTCTATAGGCAGGATTTCTACAATTAGCGATTGAACTAGTTTTAGCGCCTATAGGCATATCTGCTAAGTGAATAATTATAACAATAGCACATTAACTAATTAAAACCCTATATGCATGATTCCTAAAATGCAGATTTGCAGAACATAAACTAACATAACCCTATGGTCATAGTATCTAATGAATATGCTGTAATGCAAATTGAAACATTAGTCATTTTATTTCCTATAGGCATGATATCTAACAAACATGTAGAAGCAGAATATGTTAAACGAATTAAACACTCAAGTCCTATAGGAAGGTTATCTAACACACATAGTAGCAGAACATGTTCGAGAAAATTATACACCTATAGGTAGGATTTCAACCCCCTCATGCAAAAATTAGAATAAACCCATTTTCCCAATTTTACTAACACCCAATTGTTGTTACAAAATTATTACAGACCAAATGAGCGAAATAAATTACAAAATAGCTATAGTGGGTTTAAGGCGGGCCCAAACTATACCCAGCCTGGCCATGCCTCCAATATCATATCCAACATGCTTCAACATAACCCAGAAACAATCTTTATAGACGAAACACAGTAGCTAAATCTAATCAACAACTATTTACACAAACCAACTGGTTTATCTAGTAGGTGAAAATGGGTGCTAAGTTGAGCAATTAGGAAAAGTGGAAAAGAACCTTGGACTCTAGTGCGTCAGAGTTCCCAAGGACTTCAAGAACCCAGAGTAGTGCTCACACTAGGGAGGTTGATAGATGAGCCTTAGGGAGGAGGGCTTTGGCTTTCATCCATCCCCATAATTAAACTCATGACAGGAAACAACCAGTGACAATAATAGTAAAGTAGTAGGTTTGGAAAAGCATTTGCAAACTTATAATATAATCACATAATGAACATGAACTAGCATATTGGGCAGGGTAATGTATGACAAGAGACAGAGTCTAGGATTGTAAAGTTAACAGGAAAGGGCATTAGGCTAATAAAACCAAGTGATGCAACCAATTTAGAACCTAAAGGATCGGATTATACCAAACTTAATATTAAACAGTATAATACAAACAGGATCATGTATCATAGAGGGGGCATTAGTCAAAGAAGATTAGTTTCAAAAAAGATCACAAGTTATTAGAGGTACATATTGGTCATGGCAAGGACACATAGAGTGGCAACAATAGTCATAGAAGCAAACAACATTTAGAGCAAAGGTCTTAAACTAGTTGGGGCAGGTAAATAACATCAATTAACCACTAGAAGTTCATAATTAGGCAAAGAAACATGGATTAAACCATGTAATCAAAACAACACTAACTAAGCATGCTTTATTCTGTCTAAATTAACTAAGTTAGGTGAAAAGACATCATTAAGCTAGCAATTATAGGCAGAATTAAACAGGAAAAGAGTCAAGAGAACATATTAGATCATGCAATTCAGAGAACATGCTAATTAGAACGTAATAAACATTGCGAAGGTTAGAAACTAACTAGTGATTGTTCAGTAAACAAGAAAAGAATTTCAGTAAGGATCCAGAGTCTCGAATGTGTCAAGTTCCAAGGGTTTCAAGAACCCATGGCAGTGCTCACACCCAAGAGAGGTCGAGAAAAGTAGAAATCTTATGGCCTTGGCTTTCATCCGGCCAAGAGCAAAACAGAACAGAGTAGTAAGCAAATACAAAATAGAAACCTTAACTTGGTGAAAAATAGTGATTGAAGTTCTGTTCAGAAAGGGGAAGGGGAATGGGTTTTTATAGTAGCAAAATTAAGCATATAAACAAGGAAAAACAACAAATCAATCTTTTAAAAAAAGGAAAGAATAGCATGAGAAATTGATTCAGAATCAATTTAGGAGAAGTCAAGAAAACCCTAGTTTTTAGGAAAATAAATATTACCAGAATATACAAGAAAATAGTAACATAGGACGAATATAGACATAATAGCACTTAAAATTGGAGAATCGAACCAATTTTGGTTCGATCTAAAGAGATCTGAAAACCCTAGTTTTAGGGTAAGTAAGGATCAACAAAAAATACATAAGATTCATACCCATAATAGAACAAAGGATGAATATAGACAGAACAACAGAAAGGTCAAGAAATTGAATCGATTTTGGTTCGATCTTGATGAGATCTGCTTGCCATGTTTAGGTAAGCAGTATAAAAGAGTAATCAATACCATGGAGAGGCCGTGTATGGCAAAGAATAACCATGGAATCCCATATTGGGTGGGATTATGAGAGATTTGAGGGGGGGGGGGGCTAATGTTCTTAGGAGAGAGAAGGGAGGTAGATATGAGGGCAGCAGACGGTGAGAATTAGGTTAAGGTTAGGGGGTTTGGGTAGTTAAACGGGGTGGTTTGATGTGGGTCGTTGATTGCAGAGATCAACAGCCATGATTAGAAGGGAGCTGGGTCGGGTTTGTTTGTATGGGTCGCGATCGGGTTATGGGGTTGGGTTAATTTGGTTTGAGCTGGGGTATTTTGGGCTAGTGTATTAGGTTTTGGGCCATTGCTTGGTCCGAAAATAGGTAGAATTTAAGATCATTTTTAAATACCTAATGGTTAACCAAAAAAATAATTAATAAATAACAAAGATACTATTTTTGCACTAAAATAATTAAAAATAACTACTTAGCAATATAAAAAGTTATTTTTTGCATAAATAATGTAATTATACATGAATATGACCTATTATTGTAAAAATATGCAATTAGCCCTAAAAATGCAAATATAATTATAAAAAAAGTAGTAAAATACTTAAAAACATTCATGTTGGTGTAAATAATAAGTTTAGATGACTAAACCATCATAAAAATAATTTTAAAGGTAATTACTGGATATTTATATAATAAAATGCAAAAATAAATCGATTTAAAGCCTTTATAAATTATAGAAAATTATGAAAAATACTTGTATAGGCTTATAAGCTAAATGATGATGCATATGTACTATTTTATATATATATATATATATATAGAGAGAGAGAGAGAGAGATAGAGAGAGAGAGAGTATCAACACCCATAGAGATAGCGTAGGTGTCACGACCCTAAACCGAGACCCCGTCATGATAGCGCCTCTCGTGAAGACAAGGCCAGGCGACACACACACAATTCATTTTTAAGCAATTAAAATAATACAATTTAACTCTTTAACATAATAATAATCCCAAAATAAGGTAAATAATACAATTTGCGGAAAACAACACGGTCCGACATCAGAATGTCACCAGTCATGAGCATCTACTAATCGATTAAAAACAGGAAGAGTTTACATAATATATTACAGAACCAAAGCAAGAGAAAATAAGATAGGGGAGAAGCACTGGGTTGCAAACACTAAGCAGCTAACTAGTGAATCTCCGAAACGCCTGAGCTGGAAGAGATCAACACTCGCTAGCGGGACCTGAAGCACCTGAATCTGCCCACAGGGTGCAGGTAGTAAAATGAGTACTCCAACTCAGTGAGTAATAACAATAAATGAAGACAGAGCGATAAAAAATCACGCCAATACACATCAACATGCTATAAGGAAGCAATGTAAAACCAATAAAAGCAATCAAACAGAGAAAACATATAAAGACATCTTAGTTCAGAATGAGCTTCTTTAAAACACCTTTTTAACATTCAAACAATTAAATGAAAGCAGATAGAACAGATAAACACATAAAATCTGCCCCTCGGACACAATGTCAATAGAATCAGCCCATCGGGCAATAACATGGAACAACATCGGCCCCTTGTGCTATATCTCATATCACAATAGGTACCCGTGCTCACTGGGGGTGTATAGCTCCGAGAGGGGCCCCTTACGACCCAAGTGCAATATCAAGCTATCTCGTGGCATAATCAATATGCTCTCGGCCTCATATATACAAGCCACATTGTGGCGTACAATCTCAAACCCTCGGCCTCATAATCACAATCAGTGTATCACTGCTGCGGCGTGCAACCCAACCCAAAAGTATCCTCACAACATAGGCCCTCGGCTTTACTCAGTTAGAATCTCATAAGCCATTCAGGCAACAGTAAAACATAATTCTCAGCTCAAAATATCATTTAATGTGTTAAAACAGAGTAAACATGGGTGAGTTATGAAAATAGTAGAATATAGCAAGACTGAGTACAAGTATAAAGTCAAAATAGTGAGGAAATGACAATAAAAATCCCCTAAGGGTCCAAATGTTGACGTGTGATTTTTGACCCTCCCCCAAGATTTTTCACATTTTTAGCGTAAATATTTAATTTAGATCCACTATAGCTATTTCAGCTAATTTTGACTCTTTTACTTTATTTTCACCTTAAAATGAAAAATTACAAAAAAAGATATATAAATTTTAGTTTATGTATTTCTCATAAACTTGGAAAATACAAAAATAGCACCTTATTTTTTATCTTTATATATATTTTCGAAAATACAAAAAAAATAGTTTCATTAATATTTTGTAGTCATTTTAATCTTTAAAAAAAATACAAAAATAGTACTTTATATTTTATCTTTATATAAAAAATAAAAATACAAAAAAAAATAGTTTCATTAATGTTTTGTAGTTACTTTAATCTTGAAAATACCCAAAAAATAGTTTTATTTTAATTGTCAGTCTCGTTTAATAGTTATTTTACTTATGTAGGATTAATTAAATAAAATCGTATTTTTATTTTTCGGTTGCGGGGAAAGAATAACATTCGGGTTCAAACGACCCATTTTTAGGCCTAAAATTCGGATAACCCAATACCCGAGCCGAATACCCAAGCCCAGTACCCTAAAACCTAGACCTAGACCTAGACCTATATATACTATACTAAGACACTTCAGCCGCTACACATTGAGTAGGAGGGGGAGGTATTTTTTAAAACACATTTTGGTCATCTTCTTCATAATAGAAAAACCCTAAACCAAAACCACCCACCACCACTTCACTGCCAGCCCCAGCCCCCGTCCGAAAGCAACCATCAACCACCTACTATTACGTCGTCCCCAGCCAGCTTTCCGCCATTACTGCTTGGTCGTCTTCTCCATCAGCTCGCTGTAGAACCATAGCAGCACTGTCACCCAAAACGTCCAACAGCAAACGACCAAAACAGCTGCTGCCCGTCTCCGACCAGCTCGTCGAACCAGCCTCCAGCTCTGACCAGTCACGTCCCAAATGACCAGCTCCACCCTTCATCTCCAGCTCAGACCAGTCACGTTCCAAACGACCACCATTGCAGCCGCTGTCCGCCAGCTTGAACTAAACGTCCCTGTCCAAACGAACCCACCATCTCCTTCTGCTTCGACTAGCCATAACGACCACCCACTTCGCTGCTGCCCGTGTCCAAAACGAGTACCCCAAAGCTCCAGGTCTGGTCGAAAATGGCGGAAGTCATTTAGTTTGTGATTTTTCGGCTGATGTTTGTTCACTCGATCTCTGAAGTCCAAAACTCGTTTGGCATCCTTTCCGGTGAATCCCGAGTTTTCTGATTGAGTTCGAGGCGCCGAAGTTCTGATCGAAGTTCCCGGCAAGGTTCATCTGCGTGTTCTTGCTGCACCTAAAGGTCCGTTTCTCATTTTCTCCATTTGATCATTATTGTCTATTTGTGTAACCATATGATTTATCTGGATGAATTAATGATTTCTGTTAGTTTGAGTTCCAGATATTTTCCTTGAAAGTGTTGACAGAATGTTGTGTTCATTATTTCTAATACTTGTATATTAATGATCAGTTTTATATGCTAACCGCTTGATAAAAGAATTATAAGTACTATTTGAAGCGTGAAACTTAATATTCCTTTTTCCGTTATTCATTCAGGTCTAGCTGTTTGGATGTGTTAGGACTTACCATCGTTCGTTTATCCTCTTTTGTATATATCTAAGGTTACATAATATATTATGCTACGAAATTTGATCATTGTTGGCAGAGATTGTCTTATGGGATTGCTGGTTTATTTGCCTCTTTTCCTCCTGGACTGAAATTGTGGTGATTTCCATATAGAGGTGTGCCATGTTGAATAAAATCCCAAAACTCATAGCCCTGAGTTAATTAATTTAGCTCTTTAGAATTGGACTTTTAAATAATAAATGAGATGAGCCTCGCTAGGCAAAAATATATAAATTACGGGGCCCTCGTTAAATGTATATATTAAAATACTTAGATTTCGGGATGGGCTATTTAGCGAATTTTACGGCCTTCCCCAAAATAATAGTGCGTTAGTCTGTTTAGGCGCGTGTTTAATAATTCTACCTTCTTAAACTCGGGGTCACATTTATGTGACCCAAATCCAAATCTCAACGGAGTTGAAACATGTCAATAACAACGGGTACGTTGATGTGACGTGGTTTGAGATGTGTTTTCACGACGTTGCAATTCTTATAAAATAATAATCAAAAGCGGTTAAAATGTAAAAATGCACATAGGTTTGAACATGTACTGAAATCAGATAATTAAGCCGAATATAACAGTTAAGCGACCGTGCTAGAACCACGAAACTCAGGAATGCCTAACATCTTCTCCCGGGTTAACCAGAATTCCTTATCCAGATTTCTGGTTCGTAGACTGTAATACAGAGTCAACTTTTTCCTCGATTCGGGATTCAAACCGGTGACTTGGGACACCATAAATTTCTCAAGTGGTGACTCCAACTCTTAATAATAAATCCCGTTTCGATTGTCCTTTAATAGGAAAAACTCCCCTTTATTACACCTCTCGCGGGGTGCGGTAGCGTAAAAAGGAGGTGTGACAGCTTTGGCGACTCCACTGGGGATAGACCCAGAACCACTGGTTCAGGGTTAGAAATTCAAGCTTGGAATAATTGTTGTATTTGTCTTATTTATTATCTGATTTTTATTTGATGTTTTGGCTTAAAATTTCTTAATATTATTTTTTTTACTGCTTTGATAATTTTTGAATTGTGTATATAAACTGTCTTCTCACGCACCTCCTCTGAGTCTTCTTGAAATTAAAATAGGGCATTTGCTTGACATAGCCCGCTTTCTTTGAGATAGCTGAGGTGCTTGGCACCCGGTGAAGGATTTTAGTCACACATGTTTTAGACGGGGAGCACCACCAGTTAAGCCGGAAAGTAATGCTACCGGTACACTGACCCTCCTCGGCTCGAGTTGTCCGCTCGAGTAAGCCAGTCTAGATACTTTCTCCAATTAGATTTGAACCTAGAAGAACAAACCTCATACTGAACATCCCTAGTAGGAACGCTTATTTGCATCATGTTGCATCTGACTTAGGGGACTCAACACAGGGTTGGTTCTGTCTAGGACAGGTATACCCAAATAACGGACCATCTTGATGCATCCTATGTGCTACATGTTGCATTCATTCAAGGGTAAAAAGATCATTTGGCGGAGCAATGATAGTTGAGGACAAATGGCACGCCTGGTCATGCTGATCACGTTAAATAAGAAGGCTGCACGGTTTTTTTAGCTAAACATGGTATTATTTTAATCAAAAACATGGGGAACAATTGTGGAATCCAAGAAGTCTTGGAATTCCCTATGTCCCCCACGCTACATTTTTGGGACAAGTGCATATGGAACAATTGTGGAATCCAAGAAGTCTTGGAATTCCCTATGTCCCCCACGCTATATTTTTGGGACAAGTGCATGGGGAACAATTGTGGAATCCAAGAAGTCTTGGAATTCCCTATGTCCCCCACACTACATTTTTGGGACAAGCACATGGGGAACAATTGTGGAATCCAAGAAGTCTTGGAATTCCTTATGTCCCCCTTGCTACATTTTGCGTTCTCCAATGCACATCAAACAATTCAATGGTCATTGATGCACATGACAGAATATTTTGGAAACAGTTTGCATTTTTTTTATTTTTTTTCAAAAATCAAAAAAAGGGGAAAAAAATTCAAAAAGATTTTCATGTTTCATCCATTTTCAAGAAAAGCAAAAAATATTCACATGTTTCTCTGACTTAGTGTTTTTATTCTCGCACGTATCCAATTGGCCCAAACTACGCCGGTTTGATTCTCACCGGATGTGAGATACGTAGGCAACCCTCATCGGGTCCAACCTCCCCTTTTGCAAAAATCGCCAAAAAATGTCAAAATTAATATTTTCGTCATGAATAAGTCCGGTGATGATGTTTTTGTCAGAAATAGCCGAATGTTCCCGAAAGGGACGCCGGAAGGCTAATTTTGCATAAACAGCCACCTTTGGTCATTTTTTAAGATTTTTGGCCGATTGACCCATACAGCCTTAAAATCTTCGTCCCCGAGGCACTGAAAGGTCGTGTTTGCAAAACCAGGTCTTTTATTTTAATTTGAAAAATAAGAAAAAGAGTTAGTGGGCAAGTGAATGCCGTTTGGATTTTTGGTCAAAATAAGCCAAGCCAGCCTCGGCTGTGTTTTAAACCGTTCTTGCCAAGATAGCCTTAGAGTATCTTTCAGTTGTCGAAAGGCTATTTTCGTAAAAGAACGGATAAGTTTGTGAAGTATCATAAAATAATCCTTCCCGGCCTCAAAATTCATATGAAATCGAGAAGGGGCTACGTTTGCAAAAAATAATCATTTGGTCGAAATTGGTAAATGGGGAAAGGAATCTGTCCGTTTGTTTTTGAGTTTGCAATTCTTTTGATTAGAATATGTGGGTTATTTGATTTTCAAGTTTGTAGGTCATATTTAAACCTTTAAAACCTAGTGTTTTAGTAGGAAAATTGAAAATTCCAAAAATGTTTCATTATTGTTTACCTTTCATTAGCGCGAGCTACGCACGGTCTGATTCATGCGAGGTCATAATACGTAGACAATCTCCGTAAGATTCGACCACAACTATATAAAAAATGATGAAATGAAAAAAGAAAAAAATGTTGATAATAATAAGGACCGAATGAAGTCTATTCTAACATGTTTTGTTTTTGAATTGTGAAGAAAGTTGAGATGGTCGGTTTGTGGTAAGCTGGAAATACAAGATCCAAGGAAAAATGATAACTGACATCGAAGTTGTTACTAGTGCTCAAGAGACTCAGGGTCAGAGAGTTCAACCAGAGTTTACGGTTTTCGAGAAAAATAGAATACCGAAACAGAAAATGACTGGGACATGTCAAGCATGGGCCAATGGTCGAGGAGAACACCACTCACAATCGTTTGATCCTCTGGCAAACGTCAAGAAACCTGCCCGAAAGATGATACAGGAGGAAATAACCCAAAGAGTGAAAGGATTAGAACAACGGCTGAAAAACACGCAAGGATTGGCAGGTCAAAAGAGTGTTGCTTTCAAAGATCTATGTCTGCTCCCCGATGTCCACTTGCCGCCTGGTTTCAAGATTTCCAAATTTGAAAAGTACGATGGACATGGACACCTCATAGCCCACTTGAAAAGGTATTGCAAACAACTAAGAGGTCTGGGAAGAAATGAAGAATTGCTAATAGCTTATTTTGGGTAAAGCCTTACGGGAGTAGCATCTGAATGGTTTTTGGATCAAGACGCATCTCGTTGGTACGTTTGCGACGACATTGCACATGCTTTTGTCAAATAGTTCCAATACAACATCGACACTGTCCCAGACCGTATTTTCCTTTCAAATCTGAAGAAGAAACCAAGTGAAAGTTTCAGGGAATATGCCCTTAAATGGAGAGAGCAAGCAGCTCGAGCTAAGCCACCCATGGATGACCACGAGTTAATCACCGTCTTCCTTCAGGCTCAAGAGCTGGATTACTTTCAGAACATGATGTCCGCGGTTGGTAAATCCTTCTTGGAGGTAATCAAAATGGGAGAAATGGTAGAGAATGGTCTTAAGACAGGCAGAATTATAAGTCAAGCAGCTCTCAAGGCTGCAGCTCAGGCTGTCCAAATTGAATTTGGTGACACGAAGGAGAGGGATGAAGAAGTCATGATGACGTCAGGGTAATGAAGAGGTCCCAGAAGAACACCTCGACAGTATGCGCAGCCTCGACAGGTTTTCCGTAACTCCCCTGAGCATTACTATCCACCTCAGAACCCATCGTACTCAGTTGATCCACCCTAGTATATTGTACAACCATCAAATCATCCAAGAAAGCGAGCACGAGCATCACAAGATCTCCACTAGCCTCTGCAAAATTTCCAAATACCTTATAACCCACATCCAAGCCAGGGGCATAGAATGGAACCGAAGCTGAAAGATAATTTCACACCAATAGGAGAGTCCTATGCAAGCTTATTTGAGAAGTTAAAGCAACAGGACGTGATTGCACCCATTCCTCCAAATCATGTGGACCCACGTGCAAGGACTTTGACCCATCCAAAATGTCTGAATACCATTCCAATGCCCAGGGGCACAACGTGGAAATTTGTCGGGATCTGAAAAGGGAAATAGAAAGGATGATCCAGGAAAGGTTGACCGTGATTCAAGACAGTGACACTCAAAATATCACGCTGAATCCTTTACCTGCACATGATGATGCACACTTTGTGGTGATGATGCCTGGTGACATGGGGTATGAGAATCCACTCGGGAATTTGCCGACTGAAATTGGAGAAGGCCATAGCGATTCTGATAATCAAATTTGTGGCTAAATGTCAGGCTTATCAATTAGAGAGTCATGCAAGAAGGAATCTTGGTAGCTTATTTTGTTGTTATTTCTGTTGTCTAGGTTATTTTGGGGTTGTAATCTGGATATTGTCTGTAAATCAAACCCTTCTATCTTTCGGTTTTGTCCAGTTCTGTTGGTCACAGTACCTCATTTAGTGTTGTCTAGGTTTGTTCTAAAGGTTGTAACCCAGTTTATGGTGCTTGTTTTGTTATACAAACTCTTCCCCCGTCTGTCTAATGCAATTCTCTGTCTTCCATTATTTCTAGTCATTTTTCTTTCATCTTAGTCTTTCCTCTTTATAGTCCTTTTTCTGTCAACACTAGTGACATGACATGCACGCATAGTTTTGGCCTAATCTTAAAACTTAATCGTAAAGCCATTGGGAGGTGATCGGGACATTTAAAGGAAATAAGAACGGTTTGAGATTATTTGGAGCCCGAGTCATGTGAAACTGGGGCAAGTAAAAAGAAAACCGTTAAAGGCAAGTTGGCCATGTTGACATGGGGGTCGTTCGTGGTAATGAAAATGAGAGTGTTGCCGAACAGTGCTTTAAAGATATGGCGAATGTTAATCGTGTTGTTTGCACTTGGTATGTTTTGAAGATTGGAATGACGAAGGCAATTTATTCTGCTATCCAAACACTTTATCCTTCGTCAATCCTTTGAGCCTTATTTGATTTCTTTCATACCCCTCATTTGGAACCAGTAGCAAAGACTAGAAACACAAACATGGAAGATAAAGAAAAAGAAAAGGAAAAAAAAACAACAAAAGCAACCAAAAAAGAAAAAAAAGAAATAAAGAAAAAGAAAAAGAAAAAGAAAAGAAAAATGAAAAGGAAAAAAACAAGGAATTGGGAACTACGTTTGACCTGATTCCTCAAAGAGGATACGTAGGCGCCTCACGGCTCGGTCATAGTGTAACAAAAAATCAAAAATCCCCAAGCAAGAAAGTGGAGCAAAAGTTGTGTTTATTATAAATAAATCTAGTTCCGAAGGTTGTAATTTTGAACCCAAATTGGCGTGTTTTTTAGCCTTCAAGTACCCTTTTTTTCTAGCCCTACCCAAATCCCACATTACGGTCCAAATAAAGACCTTCTGATCAGTCTTCAAAAGATGCCAAGTCAGAAAATGAGAGAGTCTTATCAGAATATAACACTCTAATCCCAGCAGAAAAGACTGTGATCACCAGCAGAAAAGAAATATGAGAAAGTCTTAGCAGTAACACCCCAATCCCCAGCTGAAAAGTAATAGAAATGAGAGAGTCTTATCGGTGAAAACCTTCACAGGCACCATAAGGCGATGAAAGCTGAGAGAAAAACCAAAATGAGATAGGCTTGATAGTGAAATCCTGCGGGCACTACAAGTCGAATAAGGGTAAGAATCAGATAGAAATCACCAGATGGAAATTATGAAAGACGATCAACAACGGAGGACAGGTCACATGTGCATGTCATGACCATTAGAGTTGGTATCCGCGTTTGATAGGTTTTTATTTTATAGTTTTCTTGTTAGAGAGTCATCCCTTTCTTTGGTCTTTTATTCTGTTCCCCTTTATCGTTCTCCTTTCATCAAAAATTCCCCAACAGAGTTTGTTTGTGAGAAATGACTTCAAAATTTGCCACCAGTCTTCCAATTATGCAAGACGAGATCTGCTTAGAACATCCAAGTGGTATAAGTCATGAAGGAACAAGCGCAAGGCCAGTGTCAAAAAGGATATTCCCCAGCAAGAGGAGATTGACAAAAGGATGGACCAGTGTCAAGAAGGATATCCCCGCAAAAATCAAAGGTTACAGACCTCAAGGCCAAGGCCAGCTGACAAATTAAGAAAGAACAACGCGGAGAGTGATGAAATGCCAGTTCCCAAGCTACGCCACAAAAAGAAGAGGGATATCCCCAGCAGAAAAGGAATTTTCAGTGACACGAATGAACGAACAACGTGGTTCATCAGTAAAAAATGCAAAATCTTCAAAAGGGAATCAACTGTCATAGGAAATGTGGAAGGGTCAGATCATGGGATAAAAGTGGAAAACTATGGCGAGAGGTTTGTGAATAAGGAACCGTTAAGAAGGTTGGAAATTATCGACCAAGTTTCAAGATGGTCGGATGACGCAAAGTAGGGCAAGTCGTTCTAACACCAGCAGGAATATCATCCCCAGTAAATAATATCATCCCCAGTAAGTTTTGATAATGTGATGGAATGCAGAGCAGGGGAAGGAGAAAGGAAAGAACCATCCCCAGCAGGAGCATCACAACCAACCACCGCACTTTAAACTGACAAAATTTTCTTTGATGTGAAACAGGGACGGGAAATGTCATTGATGGCGGAAAGGCATGATACAAGGAAGATCATCAAACTGGGGCAGAAAATTTTCTTTTTATTTTGAAAATTTTCTGAAAATCAGGTATCCATTTGGGGAAGAAGGAAGATAAGACAAATCTTAAAGGAAGTAGTCTTTGAACCAGTATTACCCCCAGCAGTGTTGAAAGAAAGAAAACAACAAGTTTTAATGAACGAAGCTGTATCCCCAGCAGACAAAACAAAAGGATGAAACTTGTGTTCAGAAAAAGCAAAAGGCCAGTGTCATCCCCAGCAGCTTTCAGAAGAATGAAGCACCAGTTTTGAAGGAATGAAAATTCCCCCAGTAGTGTTATCCTCAACAGTGTTATCCCCAGCTGATAACATTTTTATCCCCAGCAGTATTGAGAGAAAATAAAAGTTTTTAAGGAAGTAGTTTTGAAAAAAATATAATAAAAAAAAAAGAAGAGGAAGGGGAAGAAAGGAGATTTCCCTAGTAGTGTTATCCTCAGAAGGTAAGTAAATAATTCCCTAGAAGGAAAATCAAAAGAAATTTTTTCTAGCAGTGTTATCCCCAGTAGTTAAGAGGGATGCAACACAAATTCGGAAGGAAGTAGTTTTGAAAGAGGAAAACGATACAAGTTTTAAGGGAAACAGTTCTGGAAGAAAGATAATTCAAGTAAGAAGAAAATGGTTTACGAGGCAAAGAAGGACAACAATAATAAAATGCATATAAGGTAAGTTGTGGAAGTCGGGAACCCGCCCGTAGAACGGAGGCATTACCTTTTTAAGTTGTTGAAGTCGGGAGCCCGCCCGTAGAACGAAGACGTTACCTTTTTATTTTTTTTGAATTCAGGTACCCACTTGAGGAAGAAGGAAGATAACACAAGTTGTAAGGGAAGGAGGAAATCATCCCCAACAAGAATGTCACAATCGACTATCATTTTCAAAACTGACAAAACTTTTCTTTGTATGTAACAGGAACAAAGCAGATGAATTATCTCCTAAGATAAAAAATCTTAATCCGATGAATTCCCTCCTAAGATAAAAAAATCTTAGTCCGATGGATGTTTTTTTCCTAAGATAAAAAAAAAATCTTAGTCCGAGGAATTCCCTCATAAGATAAAAATCTTAGTCCGATGGATATTTTTCTTCTAAGATAAAAAATCTTAGTCCGATGAATTCCCTCCTAAGATAAAAATCTTAGTCCGGTGGATATTTTTCTCCTAAGATAAAAAAATCTTAGTCCGATGAATTTCTTCCTAAGATAAAAAAATCTTAGTCCGATGGATATTTTTCTCCTAAGATGAAAAATCTTTGTCCGATGAACTTTCTCTTCTAAGATGAAAAATCTTAGTCCGATGAATTTTTCTCAAGATAAGAAGTCTTAGTCCGATGAATTTTATCCTAAGATAATAAGAAGTCAATTGGAAAGACTTAGAAAAGATAACAACAAAGAAGTGAAGGCAACAACCGGAAAGACCTAGATAAGATAACAAAAGGGGAAGGCAAGAATTGGAAAATTGACAGCAATAGTTGAAAAGTTATAGATAAGATAATAAGAAGTGAAAGACAACAGGTAGCAGGTTTCAGATAAAACAACAAGAAGAAGGAAGCTAATTGGAAGGTTTCAAGTAAAACAACAAATGGACCTAGTCTGATGAATTATCTCCTAGAGTCAAAATCTTAGTACGATGAATCTTTCTCCTAAGATCACACAAAATGGACCTAGTCTGATGAATTATCTCCTAGAGTCAAAATCTCAGTCCGATGAATATTTCTCCTGAGATCACACAAAAATAGACCTAGTCTGATGAATTATCTCCTAGGGTCGGAATCTTAGTCCGATGAATCTTTCTCCTAAGATCACATAAAATGGACCTAGTCTGATGAATTATCTCCTAGAGTCAAAATCTTAGTCCGATGAATCTTTCCCTGAGATCATACAAAAATGGACCTAGTCTGATGAATTATCTCCTACAGTCAAAATCTTAGTCCGATGAATTTTTCACCTAAGATAAAGGTAAAAATCATAGTTTGTTGGAACTTTCACCTAAGATAAAAAATCTTAGTCTGATGAATTTTTCACCTAAGATGGTAATCATTTTAGTCTTTACATTTCAAGTTGTTGTTGAAGTTAGGAGCCCGCTTGAAGAGAGGAATGGTGATTTATTTCTCAAAGTTGTTGTTGAAGTCAGGAGCTCGCCTAAAGAGAGGAATGGCGTTTTATTTTCAAAGTTGTTGATTGAAGTCAGGAGCCCGCCTGAAGAGAGGAATGACATTTTATTTTCAAAATTGTTGTTGAAGTCAGGAGCCCGCCTGAAGAGAGGAATGGCGATTTATTTTTCAAAGATGTTGTTAAAGTCAGGAGCTCGCCTGAAGAGAGGAATGGCGTTTTTATTTTTAAAAGTTGTTGTTGAAGTCAAGAGTCCTCCTGAAGAGAGGAATGTCAATTTATTTTTCAAAGATGTTGTTAAAGTCAGGAACCCGCCTGAAGAGAGGAATGACATTTATTTTCAAAGTTGTTGGTTGAGGTCGGGAGCCCGCCCGTATAACAAAGGAATAGATTTCAGTCTTAACATTTCATGTCTTGAAGTCAGTAACCCGACGGAAGGCAGAAGGTTACACCAAAAAATCCCCAGCATAAATCCAAATTCAGAAATCAGAAGGAGAGCAACAATGGTCAGTTCAAGCTTCGAGGAAAAATAATTCGAACCTCACAAGAAGGGAAGAAGCAGTCCAAGTTCGGCAATCAGATGCCTACCTGGAGAATAAGAGAATTCACTTCAGAACATAATTCAGGTTAGCAACAAAAGAAGCTTGCCTAAAAAATGCGAGCTAACAGTCCGAGATGATCGATCAACAGAAGTTAGTCACAATAAACAAAAAAAAAGGCAAGAAGTCAATCCAAATGCAGAAGCGGATGAAAGATGGGGTTGCTCAAGACATGGTTGAAGTCACAAGCTCTGCATGTCTCGTCCTGATTTGAAAAGTTGAAAAAGATTGAACTAGCAAGTATCAAGGTTCAAATTCAGAGTCCGCATGAAGCACCAACCAATACTCAAGATCAAGCTTCAGAAGACTCATAGATAGGAATCTTGTAACTAGTAGCTTATAGGCTTAGTTAGTCTTTGTCATGTTTGATTTTTGATGTAATAGCAGGACCGCGGATCGGAACCTCGACGGAACGGAACCTCGACCGGCTCTTCACCTCGGTATACTCCATCGTCTCACTCGCTCCCGAACTACACGTGGCCTGATTTCTTTATAGTCGAGGATATGTAGGCAGCTCAAATACCAGGGCTTGGTCACATCCCCTTTTCTCCTTAGTTTAGTCCCTCCAAATAAGGGTCGGGTTAAAAATCATGTCTAGTCGTTCTTTGTCGGAAAACTGTTCGTGTTTCCAGTCAAAGAGGGGCAGCTGTAGACGTGTGATTTTTGACCCTCCCCCAAGATTTTTACATTTTTAGCGTAAATATTTAATTTAGGTCCAATATAGCTATTTTAGCTAATTTTTACTCTTTTACTTTATTTTCACCTTAAAATGAAAAATTACAAAAAAAAGATATATAAATTTTAGTTTATGTATTTCAAATAAACTTGGAAAATACAAAAATAACACCTTATATTTTATCTTTATATATATTTTCGAAAATAAAAAAAAATAGTTTCATTAATGTTTTGTAGTCATTTTAATCTTTAAAAAATACAAAAATAGTACTCTATATTTTATCTTTATATAAAAAACGAAAATACAAAAAAAAGTTACTTTAATCTTGAAAATACCCAAAAATAGTTTTGTTTTAATTGTCAGTCTCGTTTAATAGTTATTTTGCTTACATAGGATTAATTAAATAAGATCGTGTTTTTATTTTTCGGTTGCGAGGAAAGAATAACATTCAGATTCAAACGACCCATGTTTAGGCCTAAAATTCGGATAACCCAATACCCGAGCCCAATACCCAAACCCACTACCCTAAAACCTAGGCCTAGACCTAGACCTAGACCTATATATACTACACTAAGACACTTCAGCCGCTACACGTTGAGTAGGAGGGGAAGGGATTTTTTAAAAAACATTTTGGTCATCTTCTTCACAATAGAAAAAACCTAAACCAAAACCACCCACCACCACTTCACTGCCAGCCCCCGTCCGAAAGCAACCAGCGACCACCTACTGTTACGTCGTCCCCAGTCAGCTTTCCGCCATTGCTGCTTGGTCGTCTTCTCCAACAGCTCGCCGGAGAACCATAGCAGCACTGTCACCCAAAACGTCCAGCAGCGAACGACCAAAACAGTTGTTGCCCGTCTCCAACGAGCTTGTCGAACCAGTCTCCAGCTCTGACCAGTCACGTCCCAAACGACCAGCTCCACCCTTCGTCTCCAGCTCAGACCAGTCACGTTCCAAACGACCACCATTGCAGCCGTTGTTCGCCAGATTGAACCAAACGTCCCTGTCCAAACAAACCCGCCATCTCTTTCTGCTTCGACTACCCATAACGACCACCCACTTTACTGCTGCCCGTGTCCAAAACGAGTACCCCAAAGCTCCAGGTCTGGTCGAAAATGGCGGAAGTCGTTTAGTTTGTGATTTTTCGGCTGATGTTTGTTCACTCGATCTCTGAAGTCCAAAACTCGTTTGGCATCCTTTCCGGTGAATCCCGAGTTTTCTGATTGAGTTCGAGGCGCCAAAGTTCCGATCGAAGTTCCCGGCAAGGTTCATCTGCGTGTTCTTACTGCACCTAAAGGTCCGTTTCTCATTTTCTCCATTTGATCATTATTGTCTATTTGTGTAACCATGTGATTTATCTGGATGAATTAATGATTTCTGTTAGTTTGAGTTCCAGATATTTTCCTTGAACGTGTTGACAAAATGTTGTGTTCATTATTTCTAATACTTGTATATTAATGATCAGTTTTATATGCTAACCGCTTGATAAAAGAATTATAAGTGCTATTTGAAACGTGAAATTTAATATTCCTTTTTCCGTTATTCATTCAGGTCTAGCTGTTTAGATGTGTTAGGACTTACCATTGTTCATTTATCCTCTTTTGTACATATCTAAGGTTACATAATATATTATGCTACTAAATTTAATCATAGTTGGCAGAGATTGTCTTATGGGGTTGCTGGTTTTTTGTCTCTTTTCCTCCTGGACTGAAATTGTGGTGATTTCCATATAGAGGTGTGCCATGTCGAATAAAATCCCAAAACCAATAGCCCTGAGTTAATTAATTTTAGCTCTTTAGAATTGGACTTTTAAATAATAAATGAGATGAGCCTCGCTAGGCAAAAATATATAAATTACCGGGCCCTCGTTAAATGTATGTATTAAAATACTAAGATTTCGGGACGGGCTGTGCGAGCACGTGATTTTTGCTTCACGAAAACTACTCCAAAAGAAATAAAAAATAAAACATATTTCCTCTGTGTACAATTTTTGAGAATTTGCTTAATTATTTGCGCTTTGTCTGTAAATGTTTGTCTTGTTTAAATTAACTAAAATATACAAAAATATATGTTGCATGTGCACTTAGGATTTTATTTTTACAATTAGGAATTAACGGAACCATCTTTGGTCTTTGAAAGAAGAAAATCACAAAAATATGTATTTGTTGTAATTTTGTCATTTAACGTATAATTGTGCGATTTTTGTTTTTAATTAGTGTTTAATATTGTGTGTTAATTATTAAGGGGTTAATTTATATTTTTAAGTTATTTTCGGTTTTTGCAATTTAAATTAGGAATTAAAAAGAAAATGAAAGAAAAAGAAGAAAAAATTGAAACAGAGAACAAAATCGGACCAGGCCCAAATTCACCAGGCCCAAAACACCCCTTTCTATCCGGTCCAAGAGATCCTTCTCCCAGGCCCTCAAACGACGTAGTTTGATACCAAAACTACGTCGTTTCATCATCAAAAGATCTGAGCCGTTCAAGCCAAAGCGATCCAACGGACCGCAGCCATTACCCGTATCCATTTAGCCTAGCCCGACCCTGACCCGTTCTCTATACCCGGTCTAACCCACCCTTCGTTTAACAAAACGACTCCGTTCCAACTTAAGACATTGATCCAGGCCGTTGATGTTGTTTGATATAACGGCCAGAATCAAATCCTCACCCTACTATATATTCCGAAAACAAACCCCACCCCCCTATAACCAAACCCCACCCATCGTCTCTCTCAAAGACTCAAAGGAGCCCCTGTAACGCCACTGCCATCCGCCCGCCGAAAATTGCCCACGGCGGCCAAACCCTCCCAAATTTACACCACCCCTTCACCTCAACCTCCCCATCTCTATGCCACCCTCAGCTTCCCTCGAATCATAGCCCAGCCCTTCGAATATTCGAAAAACCAAACAGCTTTTCCGGCATCACCTCCGATTGCCACCAATTTAACACCATAGCTTCGCCTCCACCTCCTCATACCAAATACCCAAGAACCTTCCCTCGAATCTGCCTGGAACTCGTCGAATATCAATTTAAGTCCAAGAACCCTAGAGCCGCCACAAGATCCCTTGGTGGCGGCGCCAACCCTAAATCTTCCCCAAGTCATACCCTGTGACCATTTGACTTCCCTCGTCCCCAAATCACCCCTAGTTTCCTTCGAATCAAGCTGAAATTTGTCAAATTTTAATTCAACTGATTGAACGAGCCTAGAAGAAACAAAATAATTTGAGGTCACAACTGACCTTAGTCAAGTGTTCTTAGTCAAGAACGCTCGATTAAGGTCCATTTTGGCCTCAAAAGTTCGAGCCTGAGTTTGTCTGGTTTCCGATATTCTGAGGTATTTTTCCTTTCCTATTTGTTTCATTTTTGTGTTTTTTTATTTATTTAATTGATTTTTCAATTTTTTTTTCCGATTATTCTGTCCATCTTCAATCAGACCTTTTATTTGGTCGAATTTGTTTCTTTTATTATTACATATATATTATAGCCTGTGTGATTAATTGAATAAGGTCATCAATTAGTTAAATTTTATTATAGCTCCCTGTTTCTATCAAATGCCACTAAAATCACCTATGTGCCTGTTTATTCTAATTGTTTCATTATGAATTGCTATATTTTATAGCCTGTGTAGTTTATTTAATAAGGTCGTCAATTAGTCTTTCATGTTTGAATGCTAGATTAACATTATAACTGTCTGTTTCATTCCTGAAGGTTTCCTCCCGTGTTTCTTTTGTTCTAATTTTGTGATTGAGATTAAGACTGCTGATATGCTTGAATTTAGAGTTGAGTTTCTTTGATACATTCAGTGTATCTAGTTTTCTTCTATTTTTCAATACATTTAGGTGTGTGATCCCCTAGTTGATCTCAGTTTTGCTTGATTGAATCCCTGCTCGATTAAGGATTGGTTATAGTTGCAGTAATTTATGTAAGTAATCAGAATTTAGTTTTAGATAATTATTAGTTTTAAACAGATTTTAGAATTAATGGATTAATACTGATTAATAGTTTAAAGGCAGGGAAATAATTTTTAGGATATCAGGGGGTAGTTTGGGGAATTATTGAAATCAAGGGTAGATTAGAGGCTGCTAATTAATAGGTAGGGCACTAATGGAATTAATGGAGACCATTCTTAGTGGAAATTGCACTAAATACTGATTTTAAGGGCTGAAATGAGCACTATTGAATAAATAAAAAGGCATTAGGGTAATGGGGTGATTAAAGAAATAAAGAGATAATCAGATGGTGGATTTGTAATGATTTGTGCACTAACTGGATGCCCATTTAAGGGCTGGAAATCGGTAGGAAAAGGGGACGAATTTTGAAAAAAAGAACTTCTTCAGATTGTTGTAGCTAAAAAAAAGTACTCTAAAAATTTGAGAGCTTTAAGTCTAAAACAACATTTTTAAAAAATTTCGGATCAATCTATTTGAGTGTATAACTGAACATTGTTTCATTGGAATTTTGGGTCTAAATTTGGGTCACTTCTGGTTCTGCTTGGGGTTGTTGTTATATTTATTGTGTTGTATTGTTATTGATGCTGCTGATCTCCTATTTCTCATCTTTTCATTATATTCCAGGTACACACTCTTTATCTCTAGTTGAATGTGGAACTTTGGTTCAAATGTATGAATGGTGTGAGAAATCAAGGACAATGGGATTGCTATTTGCTTATTTGGATTTGTTCTGAGTTATTGTAGCTTTTAATATTCAGAGTTAGGATATCATGTTAATTAGGACTATTTTAAATTGATTTGAACTATGTAGTTTGTACTGTACTGTTTGGATTTGTGTTAGTAAGTTCTAATAAGTGGACTGTGTGCATCAAGTTAAATGGAAATGTATTAGCAAATAAGGTTAAATCTTAGATGATAATGGTCAGTAGCAGCTTTTTAAACATTGAGTTTGTTTTCCAGAATTTTTAAATGTAGGTTCAAGTAATTCCATGTCACGACCCAAATCCCGAACCTGGTCGTGATGGCACCTCTCGTGAAGACAAGGTCAGCCAATCAACCCAATTTATCCTTTTAAAACAATTATTTAATAAAAACTATAGTGCAACATGGTTTAATAATACCAAATAGCGGAAGTACAGATAAAAATGCGGAAATCCAACCTAACACAGCCCTAACCGGGGTGTCACAAGTCACGAGCATCTAAGAAGTAGAGACACTACTATATGGCCAATATCATATATACAAAGTAAAATCTAGAAAATTTAAAGATGAAGTGCGGTGCCGCGGACGCTGGCGGTCACCTTGATCAGCTACATTAGTATATCTTCAATCAGCTAATAACCCGCTACCGGTGAACAATACCTGCAACTGCACGCGAGGTGCAGGGAGTAAAGTGAGTACTTCCAACTCAGTGGTAATAAGAGTAAATAATAACTGAAGGCAAGAAATCACGTAAGAGCACTCCACCATGCAATATGGGGCAACACAACCATTTGAGAAAACAGTAAGTCTGGGAAAATTTCTTAGAAAATATCTGCCTCAGTTTAAAATCACTTTCGAAAATATCATTTTTCCAACAATTTAAGCAAGTAAATGCAAGACAGGTAGTGCAAGTTAGCACGAAAGTCAGCCTCTCGGGCACAAGCAAGTATGTCTAATTGAACTCATAACTCGCCCTTCAGGCAATATTCTTACCGCTGGTCAGCCACTGTTACCTGACCCATATACATCATACAGTGTCACTATTACCACTGTCTCAAATTTATCCACTTTGAAAGTGATCAAACAATCTCAGAACAACAAATAAATATCTCAAGAAATGACATAAACAATAAATAGGGCACAAATGTATGAATGCAATGCAATGCATATGATGGTACACTCCAGTACCCACTGCGGCGTGCAGGCCGATCCATTTAACGTCGACGGCGCTCACTGGGGGTGTGTACAGACTCCGGAGGGGCTCCTACAGCCCAAGCGCAGTATACTGGAGAGTCAATGTTACCTGACCGGTCAGCCAATGTTACCTGACCAATTTATATCATACAGTGCCATTGTTACCACTGTTTCAAGTCACATCATACAGTGTCATTGTTACCACTGTTTCAAGTCAC